>CALNXK010000590.1:0-22500 GCA_942486035.1 Porites lobata | reverse complement strand
AAGAGAGTTTAAAAATAGCAGAAAATCCAATCCATCAATAACGTCTAGGCCATCTAGAGATCCATATCGCTGTTTTTCAAATCCCAACATCGATGTTAGAATCCACGTTCATTGTTATTACGTTGCCATCGTTAGTACATGTATATCCTCATTTTTAACTTAACATTGAGCAAGATGAAATACACATTTACCCTTGTTAATCAAGCAAGAAACTGAATGAATTGAATGATTTTGCACCTTTTTGCTAATTTCTAGTATTTTGGAGTAATTCTCATGGCGGGCCGTCTACCATATTAGACAGGAGTGTGTATTAGAGAGGGGCGTCTAATAAAATTTTTACAACGTGGAGGTGGCATTTATTAGATAAGAGGCCTTTATTTGGAAGTGGGAATTTATTAGGTCATTTACAGTATTTTTAAACGACTTTCAAATAGGGGCTGAGTGACTGGGACTAAATGAGTAGAAATCATAAAATTAATAGTACAAACATGTACTTGATGATCCTACTTGAGTTCTCTCATGACAACCACTTGAGCTGCTGCAGCTGTTCCAGGGGATTTCTGTTTCCTTTTACTTTCCTTATCACCTAATAGACATGACAAACACATAAGAATAAAATAACTATCCAGGGCTTCTTGCAACTAAGAGGACTTTTACAACAACAAAGTGTATGACACTGAACAACTGTAACCGCTCTGTGGTAGTAGCCAACTCGGAAGCTTGGCTCCTTTCGCGGCTACACGTTTTTTTCCTTTGTTGTGTTTAATTCAAATTATGTGTAGTTAGCTCTGTTTTTACTTCTTTTTTTTTTTTCTTATTGTTGTTGTATTGTAATTGAATAAGTGTGAATAAATGAACTTGAACTTGAACTTAACAATCTAGCAAAATGTTGCATGATGTAGTTTACTCAGTTTTACTTGAATCTTATCACCTGAAAACTGCACAACCTGTCATTACAACCTAACTATACTCTATGGCCTCTGCCTGAAAAACTTTTACACCAATCCAGGCAAAATATTAAATAATGAAATAATTTTGACAAGGATTTGTGTAAACAAACAAACAACTCTTTCTTGATTGCATTACAAAAAATCATGGTTTACCAGAGAGTTAAGTTTTCAAAAACAACTTGAAATTTATTTATGAGCCAAAATACAAGAGAAGTCTCTGACAGATCAGTTAGTGACAAAAGGGGGAAAACAGGTAAGATGTAACAACAAAAAGACCATTCATGAAAAACCTGTTTTTCCAAATAGGTTTTTCCAGAAGGTTCAAGAAACATCTGTACAGTGGAACCTCAATTTAACGAAGGGAAAAGCGACTGGCAAAATGTGATTACCATATCGACGAGGTTTCGTTATATTGAGGTTCTTTTTCATATCTTACCATGACTGGGGTAAAGAAAATCGTTTGTTATACCGGACTTCGTTATACAGAGTTTCATTATACCGAGGTTCCACTGTAATACTGATTGTCTCTTTTGAATAAACAAGCATTCACAGAAAAATGAAAAACTTGTCAATGTTGCTTATTTCCTCAAGCAGGGCTGTTGCTCAGATTTCAAGTTGCTGGATATACCGTACATGTTTAAATGTACAATATGTAGGCAGAGAAATGAACAGCAACAAATTTCTGTTGCAGGGCTCAAAACAAGTCCCATCCAGTAGTCCTGGTCAGGTAGATTTTCTTGCTGGACAAGTTACTTTTAAGGCTCACTTACCCAATGAGGGTCAAGACAACTGATCCTCTAATAAAATCATTAACTAAGACAAGCAAGAGGTGGCCCTAAGCAAGCAAAATATGAGAGCTGCTTGCCCCAAGGACAAGCTGGAATTCAAGATTTTTCAAACACTGCATTGCCTCTATATTTCATTTGTTTCTTATGAAAGTAGCCTGGGGTCATGCTCATAGTAGCCAAAGGAAATCCATAGCCTTAGGCTCATATTGACAGAGATGCTCAAGAGTGTGTGTCTCTCAACAAACTTCACACAGCATGCCATGCCATTAAATTTTATGCACCTGGGGGAGTAACGTTTGTAAGGAAACAACATGACAGCAAGGCTTAAAATCGGACACATACATTGTACAGCGTTGAAAGAAAATTGGCTTCTTTACCTTCAGATCCTGTCCTAGACTTTTCTCCGCTTTTTCCTTCCTTTTTCTTGCTTTTCCCAGACGACAATGAGCTTGCTGACTTGCTCTTTGCTTTCAGTTTTAAAGAAATGTTTCGCCTAACTGGCTGTGAGGTGGATCCTGGAGCTGCTCCCTCATGCTCCAATTCAAGATCTACCAAAACAACATAGAAAACTAAAAGGTTAGTCTCACCTTGGTATGATGTATAGCTAGATTTAAGATACATCATAAATGATAACAAGATATGCTGAGCAAAACATTAACAAAGTAAACGGAGCCAGATCATTTTAGCGACCAATGCAAAAGTACAATATTAGTACAAATTAAACGTAGGTAAACCTATAAGCCTCATATAATTATAACAAAACAAAAACAGCCGCCACAAGTAAACTGGTCGGCATCAACAAGTGTGAAATTCACATGCACAAGGAGTGGCTTATAAAGGGTATCATGATCTCAATGGAAACTGACCTAAAAATTGTAATCAACAACTAAAAGAAATACATTTCATACTGTTAGAATTTTCAGAAAATTGGTGGACTAAAAATGACATTTACAAAGGAAAATGATACATTTTTCATGGTCATTATATGAGAGCAATGGCAGAAATTCTCCTGAACCCAAGTATAAATTGAAGTAACCCTTAAAGACAGGTAATACTAGTGAGAGTAGTTGAAATCAAGAGAATAAGTCATCGACATACCGCTACAAACCAGACCAATCAATCACGAAAAAGGTGAAAATCAACGCCGCGAACAGTTGCAAACGTTTCATTTTCGTGAAATGAATATGAAAAAAAGACTTAATAATATAAAGAAAACATTTTTCTTTAACTGAATAGCGACAAATTAAGGATAAATTTAAGCAATAAGCCATTGAGAAAGCATGCTTACCGTCCTCCATCTTGAATTTTCCTGTTCTTTAGGTTATGACCGCTGTACAGCTTGTCTCTTGATCGAGCCTTCGAAACTATTCCCCAGGCCTACTCCAGGATGAAAATCATTATTTCCCCTTTTCCAAAATAACCACTATCTGTCTTTTCATTGGCTAAGAGCCTACAGCTAATTTTGGAAATCAGCGCAACCTAGTCTACAGAACCTACAGATTAGTTAGTTATCTACTAGCGGATACCTGACTAATCTGTAGATTGCGCGTGCAATATGCATGACTTCCAATAACAAATATCAATTCAGGTTCCTTAGCTTGCGACGACGGTGTTTGTCTTTTTAGAAATACGCATCACTTTGCATTTATCAGTGTTAAATCTCAATTGCCCCAATATTCCAAACGAGTAGGATCTTTCTGCCGAGTTCTTCCGGCATCTTGCTTAGTGTCCCTGAGTACCCAAGACACCTTCATATCATCTGCGAAGAGTCTTGTGCAAGACGTAATTCCTAGAGATATCTAGTATCTGAGTTTGTTTTTCTTTTGTTCAAAAGCATTTTCTCAGTTAACGGCAGCAGAATTCCAGAGTTTTTTTAGCTAAATTAGGAATTCCAAAGCCCAGGATTCCGGTTTCCAAACTCAAAAATTTCCCTGATTCCGGATGATTATAAACTGCGAGCAGTCTCTCTTTTTCTTCGGATTTAGTGAGGGGAGTGCACGCGCGCGGGAGACGCCAGAAAAGAGGTGAGAAACGTGCCTCTCCTGCCTCGCGCCTTCATTTATGCTCATGTGGATTTGCTTGTCTCGACTGAATATTAAGAAAAAAGAGAGAGTGCTCGTATTCTAGGATGATTACCATACATGGGGTGCCGAATTCATAAAGTGGTGACTCATTGAGAGAAGAAATAGAGGGGATCGGCTCGAAGAAGGGAACGGAGACTCACACTCTCCTTAGCTTGCGTAGCTGGCGATTTAGCCGCGAGTGCTGTAGTTTTTTGGCGGCGAAGCCGCGTGAAGATTGGGAGTAAGTCAAGGAGGGATTTTCACCTTTCACTCGCTTCGAATGGCAGGTCCGCCGCCAAGAAAGTACCCCAGGCACAATAATCCCGCCAGCTACGCAGGCTACACTTTCCTTCACGCCGCTCCATGACTTTGAAACGCCTGGGACAGCTAATGAGCTAATGAGATGCAACTGTGAGCATCATCGCACACTAGGGCGATCAAGTGTGACTCATTTTCATTAGCGACCACAGCTTGGTATAAAATAGTCAAGGAGACTGTACACCCATGGAAGCAACAGAGCTTTACTTTGCTTTTGGGTCAAATCTGAGCGCAAGAAAAATGCGGGAACGCGGCACTAGGTTCATCTCTCGCGAAAGCGCAGTACTTCGAGGATTTCGCGTCGTATTTAGCATATGGAAAGACGATGGCTTTGGTTATGCTAATATTATCCCAGATAAGGAGTCAACCGTTTATGGTGCCTTGTACATCTGTTTAAAAGGAAGTTTAGCCAAGTTAGATGAACACGAAGCAGGGAGGCTTCGGAGAGTGAACGTACAGGTGGAACGAAAAAGCGGCGAAATCGTGGATGCGACAGCGTATCAAGCTTATGAAGAGTATGTTAAAGAGGGGCTAAAACCGAGCCAAATTTATATCAATGAGATACTTGAAGGAGAGGATCTTATTCCTAAAGAATATGCTGACTACTTTAGAAACTTCTTGTGTGACTAAACTGAGAAGTAAAGACTGACGAAATCTTTTTAATTCAGTCAAAACTTATAGAAAACTCAAGAGAACATAGAGCTTTGAAGTTTATCGATCCGTCTAATGGATTGACTTATTATTGTATTTAAATTGCAACATTTTAATCCCGTTTATGTTTTGAGTGGTGAGCTGCTGGGGGGTTATTTGGTCAGTTAGGGAAGGACCATTAGAAAAGTGATGGGGGGTGTGGTGGGGGTTTTCTGGCCGATTGCCTGTGCAATAACGACCCACAAGAGTCATCTCTCGGCTATATTACAAAGATTTGCTCTTCTTCAAACGTAATAAGGTAATATAATATTAAAGTAAATCGTTTACGTACCATTGAAGAAAAGTCGCCAAACATCCAGCAATGCTCTTTTTCTCTCGGTCATCTTTCTGATAAAACTTACGATCAAAACAATGAAAAGCCTCGCCGAGAGGGTCAAAAGCGTTTTCTTTGATCCCTGGTTCACTTAAAATTCCTTAACAAGGCTTGCACTTCTAATTGTCAGAATTTCTTCTTCGTGAGTTTATCAGATGATAGGTGCATGATGTCACGGACACGCGCAGTACGTTATTCAGCCCTGTCAGTTTACCCGTACAAAACGGCATCGTAGTCATGCAAAGCAACGCACATTACGCACATTTAGGGCCCGAGAAGCATTTCTCAAGTCGGTTTAGTAGCAAACGGGATTCCCGTTTCTGTCGACATTGGGACTGGATTTTAAGGTTAACTAGCGTAATGTGTCGGGCGAGAAAGCGACTAACACTTCAGGCTAAATTATGGGTTAGAATTTTGCTTTGACTCTTTCTTGTTACATGCAATACCTGAATGATAAATTCTCTCTGACATCAAATGTCAGACGAGCTATGCCATAGGGATTTACACGTTTTTTTCCGTCAAAAGTGGCTCAAAATAAAATTGCCGCCTACCTTCTCCACATAAATGTACACTAAATGTTATATCTAAGAGGAAAGTATAAAGGGAATTTTAGCAGAAAAATAGCCTAAAGGACGTTTCTGTATGAGGCAGCAGAATTCCTGTCAAGTTTAAAATAATCGTTTGTTCATCAGAGTAAACTTCAAGTTAAATGAGTCACCAGTGCGAACAATCCAATAAAAGCGCAGTTTCTGATTATAAGCTCTTACTAATAGTCTCTAGCCAACCCTACCCTACCCTACCTTATACTACTCCCAACCCTACCCTACCCTTATACTACTCCCAACCCTACCCTACCTTATACTACTCCCAACCCTACTAAGCACGCACCATATCTAGTTCAATCACACACATAATATAGGGCACGCCTTTGAAGGGTTTTTTTATTAATTATTTTTGCTGAAAACGTTTTATCCCAGGCAAGATCAGGCGGAAGGGCATCAATCTCAGCTCTCTATGTAAGTTTAGAACCCTTTTTATAATATCGACATTGACATTGGGGACGAAATCGTAATGTATATATTTTGGCACATCCATTTACTAAGACGCAAATCTTTTTAAACGCCTCCCTATTATTAGACTATGAGTAGTCCCCATTTTTCCTCAGGTATAGTAGAGCGAGCGAAACGCAACCGCGCGTGAAACTCACTCCACGCTCTCTACCGCTGCGTCTCGCCTTTCCTCGCGTGGTGAGATTTTCACGTGCGCTCGCGTTTCGTTCGCTCTAGTCTCTCTGAGGAAAAATGGGGACTTTTCTTAGTCTACCCTATTATTGACTCTGGACATAAAAGAGGTCCCTCTCAAAACTTAAAAGAAATTAACACACACCCTAGTGGTTTAATGGATCTTTTACGGTATAGTTCAATTTAGGGATTGGAACGTCGTCCCCTTATTTATTGTCAAAACTTCCTTTGTGCCCCTTTGAGATTAATTAACTAGGAACCTCAAACGGGCATAGAGACGGGGAACGTATTGATTTTCAAGGAATAATGTGAAATATTTCACGGGAAAAAAAATATTCTGGAACTGAGGGAGGTTGTCCATTTTAATCATGCAAAGATTGTGTTGAGGGCTTGTAAAGCTCGCTAGGCTTTGAAACTAGAGGACCAAGACTCTGTTCTTTCTCTTTAAGATAGCAGTTTAATCTTCAAGAGCTACTTACAACAACTCTACAATTTCTACTAGCTTACACAGCGAATTAAATAACCAAATTGTAGACTTAGTTTGGGTTAGCTGACCGGAAGAGTTTCTATTGAATATCTTATCGCCTATATTGCAACAGGTTTGCTATAGTTAGATAAGCCTACACAGCCGCAACCAACAAGCATCAAAGAACCAGTTAAATGCTAACAGTAAAACTGCCCAGAAGGACTAAATATACAAAACAGGAACTCGATTGTGGGTAAAACTCAAGGTCAGCGGTACTCCCCAAACAAGCCTACTTCAAAGAAACAAAACTAAGCTTAACAAACACTTCAAATGGATAATACTACACAAAAACTCAGGAACTAACCATGTGGGGAAATACACTGAATCTCTGAGTCTCCAAGTCTATAGAGGTCTATAAACTGTTTATCACGAAGCTAGCAAAATCTTAAAAATAGCAAAACTGAAAAACAAAAACTAAAGGCAACTACCTCATAACAATTGCAACTGGTTTGTGCGCTATCATATTTGCTGGAGGCTGAACAATTTATAACAGGTAGACAAAGATACAGCAAAACCTCTATTAACCGGACACCAGCGCATTTCCAAAGGTTCTGACGTTTAATCGGTGAAGTCGCAGTAACGGAATGAGACAATCTGAAAACAACGATTTGCTTTTTAGACAAACTATCCCAATTTATTTCTCCATTTTATAGCCGACGCTTCGCTAAAAATATATAAAAATGCTAGAAATCCGCTTTCTTTTGATATAAACGTAGATCCGTGATTTAAACGCCGGAAGCAGCGAGAGAAAAACCCCTGGTATCCATGGCTTGCTTTAACAGTAACGTCTTACTTCATGTATGAGTATTTTATGCAGACCACCACTGCTTGGCACTAAGAAGGTTAGGAGGGTAATTACTCAATTTCCTGGTGGATTCCGTCTTAATTTCTATAGGTACAATTTAGGTGAGGTGTAAAACGTATCCTCTGTACATATGTATAATTAAAGGTCATGTAGACTTAAATCAAAACCAATCTAGACACTAATAAACTTAAACCAATCTGCCAAAAGAATTAAAAACTACAACTGTGTACATAATATAAAAGTAAAGAGCTATATTAAATTGCTAGTCTGAAGTGCCTCTGTCCCATATGGTATCGATGAAAATAGCCGAAATTGACTACTGATTCCCGATATTTTTCAGGTGACTATAAAACAAGTTTCAAGGGCACATGACTGGTCGCAAAATAAGTTACGAAACGTACACTGTCATTTTCAGACTACGCAAAATATTAACAGCAGATAATTTTTTCTTCTGGATACAGTGTTTCTATTCTTGCGAGGAACGATCCACCTCGTAATCGTGACAAAATTAGAAACTGTCTTCACCCTCAGATAGTTAGGAACTGCTTCACTGCATTCTTCATCATACCTATACAACAACAACAACCGCAACAGGAAAAGCAACGTTAGCAAGCTAACAAAAGAAAAGGATAGTCACTTCATCTGGCGAGGCATAACATTTTGACAACTGACTTTTAAGAGTGTGCTCGATTGATCGTACCCCGGAATAAGAATACGCAAAAGTTTTGATGCAAACCTCTTCTATACCGTAATTTTTGAACAATTTAAGTTTATATAGATCAAAATACTTTATTTCATGCAGTTTTGTAGAATGAAAGACAGAACAAGTGATTTCTGCGGAGGTTATTCCATTAATTTATTTTTAATTAAGACGCGGAATACGGTGAATCGAACACGCCCTAAATTTATAAGAGCAAAGGGTCACATTAAAACTCGTAACTTCAACCAATGATTAGACTTATTGTAGATTCAAAGAAACTTCCATACCATAAATTCTTTATTAAGCCTTTCTTTCTAATAGGCTCCCCTTTTAAGAGGAAAATTATTTAACCTCCTCCTCTCTTTCAAGTCTCCTCTCCCTATTCTTATGCAATAGACGTATGATAGATGCGTTAATTTATCACGACTCTAACACTTCATGTGGACTGATTATCGGGTATGGTTTATTCACGAGCTGCAACTTTCGATTTGATTTTGATCCTCGGCTGATCATGACCTCCGACTTCATGTCCCTGAGATTTTTCACTTTAGGTTCTAGTTCTTTATGGGGAAATGATATCACAATCTTCGCTTCATTAAATAAGCCCCTCCTCCCTCTCAAACGTTCTTGAAATGAGTAAACCCCCCGGGAGGCTTAATAAAGGATTTCCCATATCTGGAGACTTTCCTAAGCGACCACCTTCCGTAAAATAAGCGACCGGAAATTTGATCTTCGCATTTTGGGTCGTCGCTTACGTCAGGTTCGACTGTAAGTTACAGTGGAACGAACTCAGACGGGGCACACTTCGAAATGTGAAAAAATCATGCGACTTGAAATAAATTTTATAGTGTTTAACTGCCAAAAGAACTACCAAAGTCAGACTCCATTGTTGTTGAACTTGACCTGTGATTGGCAGATTGACGCTACGTGGCACCGGTTGAGTTCGTTGCTCAATAAAAAGGTCATAAATAACTATAATTCCTTGTTAAAATGATGTTTCCTAAACCACGCAATATTATCCAAGGTTTAAATAATTATATCCTAAAAATACCTTACTATTTATTGATGCCCTTAAACTCGAGCGTTACGTCGTCACCAATGAGAACAAACGGCGCCCAGTACTTCACTGCGTTAAAGCGGTCAGATTCTCTCATGGATTTCATGGCTTTATTCAGAGACTCACTGGCACTTCGTCCATGGACTAGTTGTTGGTAGAAAACTTTCATGAACTCCATAGTAGCTTCGTCGTCGATCGCCCACAACGACACCAGAACAGAGCGAGCACCAGCACCTAAAAATGCCCGTGCAATACCGACCACACCCTCAGATTTGACTTCTCCCCGGGCACTATGACAACAACTGAGTACAACAAGTCTTGCCCTAATCTGCGCCTTTAAAACATCTTTCATCGTTAACAGATAGTCCTCCCTGGCTGGATTCACGGATGAACGTGTTGTGTTTGGGGCCAAGGCGATTTCTCCTGTTTCCATTTTACCGTGAGCAGCAATGTGCACCAGAGCAACCGAGGAGATACGTGTTAACACTTTATCTTTTGTTGCATGCTTTCCAACGAGAGGTTCAGTTTGAAGTATTTCCCCAATCATCTTCACTTCCTTTTCCGCCCACGCTAACTGCTCTAGCCTCATTCCTTCATAAATTACCTCCTGTACCCACGGATCGCCGACGAGAAGAGCGCCAGTGTTGCTGTGCCAATCTGCTGGACAATTTTGGATTAATCGCAGACTAGAAAGTGAGGGAAGAAGGCGAATTCTAAAAGTTTCGCAGAGGTACTTAGATTTCAAGTCAACGAAAGCCGCATAGGGGGCCAAACAAAGAGGTCCTTGTGGAACAACCACAACCTCATCGCCTTGGAGTAACTCTCTTATAGGGTCCATAACAACTTTGTAAAATGTTTGTAATGACTTTGGCTCAAAAGATGAGGAATGAGACCTTGGCTGACAGGATCTTTTTTCTGCTAACTTGTTATCGCTTGGGTTCCTTAATGAACGATCTTCACAGTTGACATCAGTTCTCACACCCATTTTTTCAAGTGCAGTCTCCAGTAGCGACTGTAAATAGGTTTTGACGGAGATATCGATCTGAGTTTTTCTAGTTTTGATTTCGTTTCCTTTCTCGTTTACCCAGAGAACTATTCCTTCCTCGTTAATACCTATAAAAGCTGTATTTGATGGTAGGCAATTAAGAATGTCAGGTTTTGTTCCTGAGAATGTTCCTATTTCTCGAAACAACCCTTTAAAGCCATACTTAAACTCCAGAAGATCATTTAAGGCTTGGGCGCGTCCATGATCAGCAGTTAAAAGTGCCTCAACGACTTTACCTTGCTAAAACTGTAGCCCCCAGAGCCTCAAATTAACATTATCATACGTACTCCGAAGACTAATCTTCCATTCGTCATTAGATATGAGATTTCCCCTGATATAGTCGTAGGCAATGACACTGTTTTTATAACAGTAAATGGCTGTCTTACAGTACGCTTTTCCTCCTCCTGCCCTGTCTCCCACTCCAAGACTGTCATATGGTACTGCCAAGATTCCTGTACGCTTTTCCTTCTCCTGCCCTGTCTCCACTTCTTTGGAAATTTTGAGATGTCGTTCATGGTACTCTATGGCTTTCTGAAATCTCCAAGACTGTCATAGGCGTTGCCAAGATTCCTGTACGCTTTTCCTTCTCCTGCCCTGTCTCCCACTTCTTTGGAAATTTTGAGATGTCGTTCATGGTACTCTATGGCTTTCTGGAAATCTCCAAGACTGCGATAGGCGTTGCCAAGATTACAGTACGCTTTTCCTTCTCCTGCCCTGTCTTCCACTTCTTTGGAAATTTTGAGGTCTCGTTCATGGTACTCTATGGCTTTCTGAAATCTCCAAGACTTTCATAGGCGTTGCCAAGATTACCGCACGCTTTTCCTTCTCCTGCCCTGTCTCCCACTTCTTTGAAAAATTTGAGGTGTCGTTCAGTGTACTTTATGGCTTTCTGAAAATCTCCAAGACTGTGATAGGCGTTGCCAAGGTTACAGTACGCTCTTCCTTCTCCTGCCCTGTCTCCCACTTCTTTGGAAATTTTGAGGCCTCGTTCATGGCACTCTATGGCTTTCTGAAATCTCCAAGACTGTCATAGGCGTTGCCAAGATTACAGTACGCTTTTCCTTCCCTGCCCTGTCTCCCACTTCTTTGGAAATTTTGAGATGTCGTCCATGGTATTCTATAGCTTTCTGGAAACCTCCAAGACTGCGATAGGCGTTGCCAAGATTACAGTACGCTTTTCCTTCTCCTGCCCTGTCTCTCACTTCTTTGGAAATTTTGAGGTTTCGTTCATGGTACTCTATGGCTTTCTGGAAATCTCCAAGACTGTCATAGGCGTTGCCAAGATTACCGTACGCTCTTCCTTCTCCTGCCCTGTCTCCCACTTCTTTGGAAATTTTGAGGTGTCGTTCATGGTACTCTATGGCTTTCTGGAAATCTCCAAGACTTTTTAAAAAAAATGCCAAGATTACAGTACGCTTTTCCTTCCCTGCCCTGTCTCCCACTTCTTTGGAAATTTTGAGGTCCTCGTCCATGGTACTCTATGGCTTTCTGGAAATCTCCAAGACTGTCATAGGCGTTGCCAAGATTACAGTACGCTTTTCCTTCTCCTGCCCTGTCTCCCACTTCTTTGGAAATTTTGAGGTCTCGTTCATGGTACTCTATGGCTTTCTGGAAATCTCCAAGACTGTCATAGGCGTTGCCAAGATTACAGTACGCTTTTCCTTCTCCTGCCCTGTCTCCCACTTCTTTGGAAATTTTGAGGTCTCGTTCATGGTACTCTATGGCTTTCTGGAAATCTCCAAGACTGTAATAGGCGTTGCCAAGATTACCGTACGCTTTTCCTTCTCCTGCCCTGTCTCCCACTTCTTTCGAAATTTTGAGGTCTCGTTCATGGTACTCTATGGCTTTCTGGAAATCTCCAAGACTGTCATAGGCGTTGCCAAGATTACAGTACGCATTTCCTTCTCCTGCCCTGTCTCCCACTTCTTTGGAAATTTTGAGGTGTCGTTCATGGTACTCTATGGCTTTCTGGAAATCTCCAAGACTGTCATAGGCGTTGCCAAGATTACAGTACGCTTTTCCTTCTCCTGCCCTGTCTCCCACTTCTTTGGAAATTTTGAGGTCTCGTTCATGGTACTCTATGGCTTTCTGGAAATCTCCAAGACTGTGATAGGCGTTGCCAAGATTACAGTACCCTCTTCCTTCTCCTGCCCTGTCTCCCGCTTCTTTGGAAATTTTAAGGTGTCGTTCATGGTACTCTATGGCTTTCTGGAAATCTCCAATACTGTCATAGGCGTTGCCAAGATTACAGTACGCCCTTCCTTCTCCTGCCCTGTCTCCCACTTCTTTGGAAATTTTGAGGTCTCGTTCATGGTACTCTATGGCTTTCTGGAAATCTCCAAGACTGTCATAGGCGTTGCCAAGATTACAGTACGCCCTTCCTTCTCCTGCCCTGTCTCCCACTTCTTTGGAAATTTTGAGGTGTCGTTCATGGTACTCCATGGCTTTCTGGAAATCTCCAAGGCTGTAATAGGCGTTGCCAAGATTACAGTACGTTTTCCTTCTCCTGCCCTGTCTCCCAATTCTTTGGAAATTTGGAGGTCTCGTTCATGGTACTCTATGGCTTTTTGGAAATCTCCAAGACTGTAATAGGCGTTGCCAAGATTACAGTACGCCCTTCCTTCTCCTGCCCTGTCTCCCACTTCTTTGGAAATTTTGAGGTCTCGTTCATGGTACTCTATGGCTTTCTGGAAATCTCCAAGACTGTCATAGGCGTTGCCAAGATTACTGTACGCTTTTCCTTCTCCTGCCCTATCTCCCAATTCTTTGGAAATTTTTAGGTGTTGTTCATGGTACTCGATGGTTTTCTGGAAATTTCCTAGACCGTAATAGGCGTTTCCAAGATTACAGTACGCTTTTCCTTCTCCTGCCCTGTCGCCCACTTGTCTGAAAAATTTGAGGCTCTTTTTAAGGTAGTTTATGGAGTTCTGGAAATCTTTAAAGTTGACATAGGCCTCGCCAATATTACTGTTCCCTTTTTTTTCCTCTGTCGTCTCCCCAACCTCATCGGCAATCTTGTAGGTGTTTCCAAGATTACAGGTGGCCTCTGTTTTTTCTTTCTTAGCCATTCAAATAACAAATTGCAGATAAAATCTACTGCTTTTCCAGAAGATAGTTGTAGCTGTCACATATTTTGCTGGCTTTGCTATTTCAGCTCGTCTAAAAAAAAGTATAGATATGATATGGTTTCATTTTTCTGCTGTTGATACCATTTCTGGTTATGTAAGATAACCTACGATAACGAAAATGCAAAGTAAAATTTAAACATTGAGTAGACGCTTATTTATTAGCTCTTTTATTATTTGTTTTTGTCCATGATCACAGTCGCATTTGGTTTGCCACAAATAGTAATCGTTCTACTTGTTTTTTATCGTTGTGTCATGTGACTTGATAAACTGGGGTCTTCTCTTAAAAAAAGGAAAAAGACATTCTTTTTGGTGATAATGATCGAAATGAAAAAAGAAAACAGATTTACCATTGTTAAAACATGGCGTATATAAATTATCTATCTATTCGTTGTACAAAAAAAATTATTCTACCCTCCACTAAAAATACTAAAGGTGTTGGTAACAAACTACAAACCGGGCCAGTAGGAATATTCAGAAAAATCAAATTTCGGAAAGTGAACTTATTTCTAAGGTTTAAAAATCTTGGTAACGGAATACAAATGTACAGCAAACGAAAAGAATATATATTTCTATACCTCCAGTTATTTTAAGCTTGTGGAATTTCAGAAAACTATAATTATGGTTCATATAAAATAGGAAAGGCCCCCCTGACTCCTTGCCCTGCTCGGTTCCAGCTTAAGAGCGACGGTCAAGAAAAATCGAGCAAAATCTTAATTTTGTGGCAGGAGTTAAAAAATGAATTTGTCCATGGATAGCTTTTAGGTAGATAAGAAACCTAATGTAGATTGTTCCCGCCTAAAGCCTTTTATTTGTCGTTTTCGAGTGGAGTCTCAGACTTCCCTAATTTTTTACCTGAAATTTGCTAACATCAACTTTTCTCTTGTTTGCAAAAGAAGGCGGATGGAGAAATGTGGACACGTTGCATCAAAAATAAAATTATTTTTCTTTTACTAGAAGATACTTTCAGGGTATTTTTAAAATAGCGACGCTCGTCGTTGTGAAATAATTTAAAAATGAGAGATACGTTCTCAGGATACAAACAAAAACTTAAGTTCGTTACTCATTTTCGACGGCAATATTTAACATGTGATAGAACTCCAAATTCTCTTCATCCTATTTAAATCACACATTTAGACATTCATTTAAAACATACCTGGGAATTGGCTTGGGTTAGTTGAAGGAAATCTCTGCAGGTTGAAACTAAGGTCATAAAAAACGGATATTCTAACTTTTCTCGCAAATAAAAGGCTTTTTACGAGAACAGTTTACTTCAGATTACTTATCTACCTAAAAGCTATCTATTGACAAAAAATTGAAGGAAATCGACTTTTCAACTGCTGCCACTCGATGCTCGATACATCCTGACCGTCGCACTTTTTCTTAAAAGTCTAACTCGGTAGGTGCAAAAACCTGGGGAATTTTTTCTTTTTTTTCTATTTTTACCTCCCATTTTCCTTAGTATAGCTCTGTTACGTTGATCTCTTTGGAAATTCTTTTGTGTCACGTCACTTACGAAGATTGCAAGTTCTTTTGTAAATACATCCGTCCGAGGATGAGCTGGTTTAGAAAGACTTTGTATTCAAAGATTTTTATATGACTATGAGTATAGTCTGCCACACAGCCGTTTTTAGTGTCGTCACGAAACGCTGCGTTGCGTGACGACACTAAAAACGGCTGTGTAGTACGGACAGGTGAACCTCCATTATTAAGCGGCCACCCTCGGGATACCAGCAAGTGGCCGCTTAACGCCAGGGTTAATGGAGGGTAGCGCTCATGGCATATCAATAGAGGTTCGTCATAAACCATGTCATAGATTATCATAATCTTTCTTAGAAGAAAACCTTATTTTACAACAAACACACGATGGTCCACAATCGGTCGTCACCGTCTATTTCGGACTGTTTTCCTTCATCATATTCTTAAAATAAAGCCAAACATAGTAATCTGTCTGTGATTGATGGCCGGTTAACAGACGTGACAACAATGGAAAAACTCTCGTTGGAACGGTAAAAAGGTGGCAGCAATCAATTAATAAAGGTACCCGATCAATAGAGGTTTAATTTCCAATTCTTTTCTACATATAGAATTTGGAGGATGGCCGCTTAATAGGTGGCCTCTTGATAAAGGTTCAACTGTATACAGAGTGGGATGATAACCATGTATGCATAATAAATCAGTGAAATGGCTGAGATGAAATCCTACATGATCATGATGGGTACTATCGATGAAAAAGTCCCCTGCGAACTAAAGGATCATAGACAACAAGGCCTTATTAAACAGAGACATGCTTTGACAAACGTTTCCGCGAGATAAATGACCCGATGCCGTTCTAAGGTAAAGGAACCGAGGAGTTCTAGTATAACTTCAGCTAATACAATGCCTACCTCAGTTATAAATTTCCGAGTAGTCTTGATACTGTTGATAGTTCGCTTGATTTGTCACGTCGAAAAAGTCTACGAGGAAATCATATTTTGCAAAACAAGTCAGTCTACAAATCAAATGCATTTTCTTCACAAAATAACCGGAATTGCACAAAACTTACCTATAAGCAACAATCAACCTTTCTACCAAGAAACAAATTAAACCTATGGGATTTTTCCCTTCCTTTAGCTTTCAGTTTCATTTTGATCAAATTATGTCAACAAAAGTCACGTAACTTAGTGTTTCCAGAAATAGCTCCCGAAATGCAGCCATCCACGAAAAAAACCATATGACGGTTATATGCTTCTGGCTAATGCTTAATGCTCAAAATTTTTACTATTATGCTCTTAGGCCTGTTTCAAACGTCGTGCTACTGCCGTGCTAAGCTGGCTCGACTGTAGCTCGACTGCAGCACGACATTAGCACGACTTGGTTTCAGACGTCGAATTTAATTCACACAGTGACAGTCGAATGGAACGGCTGTTGCCAAAAACAAAATACAAAAATAAAGAAACGGTTTAGCAAACTTTTAAATATATTCTAATGTATTTATAATTCATGAATTGAGTTCGGCACGGCGGTAGCACCGCAAGGCTTGCCGTGCTACACGGCAGTAGCACGACTTGGTTTCAAACGCCGCGCTACTGCCGTGCTAAAGTCGAATTTAATTCGATCAATTGAGTGCGGCAAGGCAGTAGCACGACGTTTGAAATGGGCCTTATGGCCTTGCTAAAATGCTCGAAAGTTCCATCAATACATACACAATATAAACAGACACAAAAATTTTCAGTTACTATGCTTCTACCCGGGGGGGGGGGCTACTTTAGGAATTTCTGGGTGGGGATGTGCCACTGTGACCCTGGAACCCTTAACCTATACCAGAGCTAGTTCAGCTAAATTTTGCTCCCCTTTACTAGAGTAAACTCCCTAAATCCCCCTATCCTAGAGTAGCTGTTTCCCTAGTCTAAAATCTTCAACCAACTAATCAGTTTCCTGAAAAATGATACCCTATTCAAGACCTAAACGTTCTGATTTATACACCCTATCCTAGAGTAAACTGCTTGAAAACCATACCCTTCACAGCGGCACATACTTATATAGCCCCCCGAGGAGGTTCTTTAGGAATTTCTGGGTGGGGATGTGCCACTGGGATCCTGGAACCCTTAACCTATACCAGAGCTAGTTCAGCTAAATTTTGCTACCCTATACTAGAGTAAACTCCCCAAATCCCCCCTATCCTAGAGTAGCTGTTTGCTGTTTCCCTAGTCTAGATAAAATCTTCAACCAACCGATCAGTTTCCTGAGAAATGATACCCTATTCTAGACCCAAACACTCTGATCACCCTATCCTAGAGTAAACTGCTTGAAAACCATACCCTTCACAGCGGCACATACCTATATAGCCCATATATGGCAGTACCCTCCCGGGTATAGCCCATATATGGCAGTATCCCCCACCCCCCTCCGGGGCTTCTACTGGTTTAAGTTGGTTTCTTTTGTCTGAGCCATCCATACTGGAACATTGACTAGACCCAGGCTGTCTCTAGTTTTGGCTAAAAACCTCTGAAATATGTATATGTTTGGCTGTTTCTCGGTAAATTTCATCACTTTAGACACATCTTTCCTTTTTAATGATACAAAAATCTTGCTACAATGCTAGCATTATGCTCGATACTTTTGCCATGCTATTATGCTCAAAATAATGCTAGCATAAAGTGCCAAAGCCTAGAGGCTAGGGGTTAGCTGAATTTCAGACGATTACTTCGAGTCGTATTTTCGACTCCCTCACCTGAGGGAGTAACTGAACGACTTGAAGCAATCGTCTGAAATTTAGGCTAAAGAGGGGTCAAATTAAATCGAATAAACAGTTTTTAATACGCTGTGGCTATATGCCCGGCAGTCACATTATTTTCTAGAATTTGTGCAAAAGCCGTTTTTCTAATTGTTTGAAAGTATTCCATCTTCATTTAGTTATACTACTACATGAGAAATTTCTGCAATTTGATTGGCTTAGAGCAGTGGTATTTCAGCTAAATTTGAGATACCTACATGTCAAAATTACAAACCTTTTGCGAGTAGTCGTATAAACAAATAATAGCATGATTTGGACATGATATTTAGCATAAATACCACTCGTGATATTTCAAAATTGTCTCAAATTTCACTCGCCTAACGGCTCGTGAAATTACGTATAACAATTTTGAAATATCACTCATGGTATTTCTGCCAAATATCACTATTAATCATGCTATTACCTATACAAATACCAAGCGATCAGAAAAACAATATTAGAGTCACAGAGTAAAAGTCAATTGCATTTTCCTTCACAAAATAACTGGACTTGCCCAAAACTTACCTATGTTAAAAGCAACAATCAACCCTTCTTCCAAGAAACAAATTAAACGTATGGGATTTTTCCCTTCCTTTAGCTTTCAGTTTCATTTTGATCAAATTACGTTAACAAAAGTGACGTAGGTGCTTCCAGCCCGAAATGCAGCCATCCATAAAAAGCATTAATTTCTGACGATTATTGAGTAGTTTTTACTCCCTCAGAGGAGGGAGTAAAACGAATCGTCCGAAGAGTGGTCAAATTAAATCGAATAATATACAGTTATTTTGGCTATATGCTCGGCAGCCGGAAAGGGTCTTAAAAAAAAACTAAATGCCCAGAAGTCAGAAAATCAGAGAAAATTTTCTAGAATTTCTACAAAATCCCTTTTTTTCTAATCGCCTAAAGTATTCCATCTTCATTCACAATTATCAAGCGAAAATTATCAGGAAAAACAAGAATGGCTTCAGAGATGAGCGGTTGTGGTTTCTTGGGCATAGAGGAGTCGACGCTGTTTAGGGCCGGGGGAAACTTGGGTATTTTTTGGGTGGGTATGTGCCACCCGACTCCAAATTGGCACCCCGTTCTACAAAAAAAAAATTCCCCTAAAATTGATACCCTCAGATTAGAAATGGGCAAATTTTTTAGACCCCGCTCTAGAATTCGCCCTAAAACTGATACCCCATTCTAGAAATGGGCCAATTTTATACTCCGCTCTAAAAAGTTTGTAAATTGAAATAGCCCTTTTTTTTTTAAAAAGATATAATTTTCTTTTATTTGTTCGACTTATACATCAAATAAATGCTTCTTCATAATCAGCAATAATTTTAAACAGAAGATATAGCCGTGATCCACAATTTTTTATACCTCTGAAATGGATACCCCGTTCTAAATCAGGAGCTTTCAAAATCACGACCCTGTTGGGCGGCACATACCCGTATAGGTAATGTATGGGACTTCCCCCCCGGGGTTTAGGGTTAGATGTGGGCTAGTATGCATGCATTCTGGAGCTTAACAGAAGGCATTTTAACTTTCCAGCTCCGCATTCAGTTTGCCGGTTATTTATAGCCTGTGTAGATGTGAAATCGTGCCCATGAGTCACGCGTTGCTACTCACGAAATTTTTCCTCCGGCTGTAATAAAGTGTCGAAGCAGGGTCTGACACGCCGGCCTGCCATTCGCATGAATTTTTTGGGGGGACATTTTCCCTTTGCTTCTTCTCCAACCCCCTCGACCCACCATCACTTTCCTAATGGTGGAAAAATTGCAACGTGGTTTCCCTCTGGTATTCGCCACACATCTCACCCTGGAAAGTTTGGAGATCATAGGACAATATGGAAGGGAAAGAGCTGTAATTTGCTTTTGCATCAAATCTAAGTGAAAGAAAAATGAAAGAACGTGGAGCAAAATTCACTTCTCGCGAGAGCGCAGTGCTTCGCGGATATCGCTTTGTTTTCAACGCCAACTGGAAAGATGATGGTTTTGGTTACGCTAATATCACCCCAGACGAAGGTTCCGCGGTTCATGGCGCTTTATACATCTGCGAGAAGGGAAGCATATGTAAAATGGATCACGAGCACATTCATGAAGGCAATCGTTTTCACCGAGTGATCGTTAAAGTGGAAAAAGAGAAACGGGGAAGTTGTAGATGCGATTGCGTACAAAGCGAATGAGGAATGTGTCAAAGGTGGGTTGAAGCTAAGCGAAACTTACCTCAATGAAATACTTGAAGGGGAGGATCTTCTTCCAAAGGAGTACGCAGCATACTTACGAACCTTGAAGGGTTAAGAACAAAAAGGAGATAAATGACGACAAAAAGTAGAACACAAAAAGACTTCACAGAAAGAACGAAATCAGCAGTTGGGTGCCAAACAGACGTTCATTTGTTTGTCACGCAACGTTTCCCCGTGCTTGTCACGCGATCATCCTACTACGTAATGGCCTCAGAAGACTCCTGATTTCTGGGCTAAAAATGAAACCAAAATACGGGGGTACGCTCTGTCTATTTGCCTAGGGCTGTGCCACATAAGAATAATATTTTGCATAAATAAAAAGACTGATCTCTGAGTGGCAAAGTCTAGAATAGGATAAATATTAGTTGCATTTTTCTTAGTTTTCTCCAACATGAAATAAAGTTTATACCCAATTTTCATTGTAAGGAACTTTTAATAATTAGTATTACACTTTTTGTGTTTACTGTGTTACACCCACTAAGGGTAATATTAATATTGTAATCCAGACAACATCCTTCTTGGAAGGTTTCTGAGGATCCAAATAACAGTAAGGCAGGGCTGGCACTAAGATTTCAACTTGCTGGGTATATGCAATTAGTAGGTGGTGGGGAATTAAAGAACTAGCCAGGAAGCTTGGTGGGTTTTGTTTTTTTTTCCTTATAAAAGTAGCCGGTGATCATGCTCATAGTAGCCCTGGCCCCCAGCCCTTGGTGCCAGTCCTGAGTAAGGGCAAGCTTCTTAACAACAATATCCTCATCCTTAAGACTGATTTCTTTTAAGGCTAGCACCTGGAAAATCCTAAAGTACTGACTGATTGCAAACAATGAATAAGTAACTGCACCTAGGCTACTAGGATAATTATCAAAATTAATAGTATAATCACTTGCTGATTAACTTTTAAGTAATATATCAAAACGAGTGCGAGGGAGTTATTGGGGTATCCAGACATCGAGAAACAGATGAAAGCACGAGGCTGAAGGCCGACTGCCGTTATCGTTTTGAGGTGTCTGGATACCCTGATGAAGCATGGAGTATGAGTTTTGGTATAGTTTGTTAAACAAGTGGCTGACTATCATTATTCATTTATTGTTGTTTCGTTATGGTGATTAAACAATAGCTATAGTCTGAATGTGATAACAACCGTTTGGATGGAATGTATTATTTGGGAGTCATCCAACTTAATTATTTTAGTGTTTATCATATTTCACTTTTTGTGCAACATGGATGAATCAAGTTCAACGTTTCAGATGCCCAAAACTTTGACGAGAGCAAAAAGAGCTTTTTGTTATCAATTCTGTTCTGAAATCTACAGTTTACAAGAACAAAATGAGCGTTACAGATTTTTCTAGAATGGCAAGACTCGATGCTTTACAGCCAATTGTCTGTGGCTTAAAACGTTTCCGGTAGAGAAAAATGGTGAGGATGTATTAAATCCATTGGCTAAGTTAGTGACAAAAGTATCATTTCAACTGATTTTGAAAGGTTCTATTTGTGCTTTGCATTTTAACCACGCGGCAACTTGTGTTGTTTCTTCCTATAGTTTTGGGACATTCCGAATTACCCAACTATTCTGTAACATTCTTTAAAAAGAAATAAATGTTTGTTGTTTGCATGAGACATTATTTACGTAGAATTAATTTATTCATGTCACATGATTTTTTTCTAGAATCAGTCAACATTTGATAATGTATCCAAATCTTTTAAAGATTTTCATCTACTTTTTCATTGGGTATCCAAACACATCCATGTGATGTAGTATACAGGTGTTGACTGGTGGGCTTGAATTATGAATTATTAATGAGCTTGAGAAGTCTTTATTCCAGATTCAGATTGCATAATATCATCTTTTCCCCAAATGTAAGTGAGTAGGCTCTGATCAAACATGGCAAACAAGCTTTACTATACGTGACTGGCAAGGCTTTTTTTTAGACTGAGAGTCACCACCATTATACTATGATAATTTGATGGCTTCTTTCCATGATTATAGCTTGCATATGTCAACAATGATGGCCACATCCATTAAGAATCCAGGCAGCATTTATACAAAACTCAACACCCCTGAATTTTCAGACCCTTTCTCAGGGGCTGACCCTGACTTTTGGATCTTTTTAGGTGATTGCGCAGTCAACAGAAGGCTGGTATGTACTCTGTTGTTATCTTATTCTCCATACTCTGTGATGCGCCGTGACTTGGTGGTCCCAGTCGATATACACCAACAGTTTGGTCCTTTGATGCTGTTACTAAATCTTTTAAGAAAGTTATATTAATAGAACAAATGAAACCAGTCAACCTAGGGAATGAGAGAGATTACCTTTCCTGTGATTTTTAAGAGGATACCACTGGTAGCACACGTAACTGAACGGGCACAACGAT
>CALNXK010000589.1:0-107096 GCA_942486035.1 Porites lobata | reverse complement strand
AAAACCATACTCTTCATTAGCGACCCATATATGGCAGCACTGCCCCCTGGAAATAACCCACCATAATACATGTATTTATTTATTTATGGACTAGGAAATAATAATAGTGTCTGTACAGTCTTGACTATTTGCAGTCCCCCTTTTTTCTTTCCAAGGCCAACCAGGTCCTTGATTCTCTCTCTTTGGCTGGCTTGTATTCCTCTTGGGAGAAATGTCTCCCTTAGAAGAGGATCAGAGAGCACGTAGAAGTTATCTACTGCACGCATGATCAACAGCAAAGCTCTTATATAAGCATCTGGAGAAACATTTTCCAAAGCCACTTGACGAATTTCTTTAACCAAGGCAGCCTTTTTTCTGCAAAAAAAAAGGGCGGAATCATGAAAACTGATTATTCAAACAATTTTTTGTCAGTTAAAATTAATACACCTTATTTATACACCTATTTCATGTATGTTGTGTTAAAACATGACGTTCCTTATAAATGATTGTTAGTAACCCAGGCAATGCGGTAGAAAACAAAAACAGCAACAGGTAATTCAGTTAAAAAAACAAAAAACAAAAGGAACCTCTGACCTAATTCCTCCGGTTGTCCAAAAGTTGGATTAAGTGCCATCAACCAGTTAAATCATATCTATGGTGTAGCACATAAGTATTTGGAAAACCGTATTGTTGCCTTATCCATTGGAGGGATATTTAAGCTTCATATGACAACAATGACTTTTTGTCATCTTACACACTACCTACAGGGTTAGATTGCCAGGGGGTTAGAGGCAGAGCGACAATGATAAATAATATGATAGTATTAGCAATCGCCGTGTGAGTCACATGCAATGCAATTCCAGCAAAATTATCAACCAATCATTTGCAAGGAAAAATCATGATCCCAATGGAAATAACTGTCTTGTTCCCTGACGATCAACCTCATACCCAGGGTCCTGATCTCCACACGCTTGCTCCAGGGCCTGTGAGCAACAGGGTTTCCAGCAGCATGGTTGCTCAAATAAAATAGGAAAATAGGAAACTTAGGATTATGAAAATAGGAAAAATAGGAAACTTTCTATTAAAAAAAAAATGGAGAAAATAGGAAAATCAATAGTACTTTTCTCGACAAAGATAGATTGACTGCACCACATCAGGGTTATAATAAAGGCTACGAGTCCTTAGCTTCCACGTTCCAGGATTTAGATCAACTTTCACTGGTAAGAAGGCGTGAAAATGATCATTATCGTTTGGTTTATTGGCTCAGTGTGTGTAATCAGAACTGATGATATGCTGGACTAGAGGTTGAGCATGGTTTTATAATCAAAGATGATCATATGCAAATTCCCTTCAAGTTGGCAAATCTTTCAGAAGTTTTGAAGAGTGAAATTTCTTAGGACCGAAATTTTGTTATGATTGTGTTGTCATTGAAGACTATCGAACAAGGACTTAAAAAGTCCTATGGAAAGCTTTCCTTCCATTAATCTGCAATCAGTGGTTATTGAGAATAATTATGCTTGTTTGAGTCAAAAGACCGCATAATTTTAATTTAAGTACAGAACCAGGCTTTCCGGTCCACGGTGTATGCAAAATGACACTGACCTATTCCGTTAACCGATTGTAAGTGTGTCATGGTTAAGTTCTAAGAAGAACATAACACTCTGCTTAGCTATGACTGCAAGACCGGTTTCACAAACCAAAATATTGGATCCTTTGTCAGTAGCTTAGGAATAGCTGTTAACAAGCTAAACGGTTCACCAAGGGGGGCTAGTGCTGTAAACAGCTAAACTTTATCTGTTCGTGGCATCCAGAATCAGCTAGTGATTGGATTTTTAAACAAGAAGCTGATTGGATGATTTATCTGCCCTTTGCTGTGAGAGGACAACTTGATCCTGATTTCAGGTTGAAAGATAAACATAAAAACGCACATACTGAAATGCAGTTTCTGTGCTATGTTTTGTATTATTCAATAGTCATGAGAACTATAACACGACATACAATACATGTAGGTTACACTAGAAAATTATACAAAAGTAGTAATAATAATAATTTTAAAATTTATAAAACGCCTTTTTCCATGCAAATATCATCAAAAGCGCGTAAAGTAGCAATATAACAAAGTTGTTAACAGAACCCTAATAGGCAATAGAGGACATGGGAAGAACAAATGTAAAGTTCTATTATTTTTTTAATATTAGAACATCAAAGTCAAAATACTACTTGCTTTATGATAAAGCTCACTCAAAAAGCTAATTCCACTTTCAATTTAATTACAAATTTTGGCTTCACCAGCCAAAAAAATAGGAAAGATAGGAGGTTTTTAGTTTAAAAATAGGGAGAAAATAGGAGTAGGCTCAAAAATAGAAAAAATAGGAAAAAATAGGAACTGGACACCCTGAAGGTTGCCCTGACAGATTGTACTATTGAACTGACCCCCCTAGCCCCAAAAAAGGATAACACCTGTGACTGGTTTAAAAGTTAGAATAATTTTCATTACTTACTCTGACTTCAAGATGAGTGCAAGTAAGGCCCCAGTTGTTTACAAGGTGGACAGTGCTATACTATAGCTTTATTACTATCCCGTGGATAGTGGAATATTTATTGGTTTTTAAATACTAACCCACTGGATGGTGATTTAATTATATAGAGCATTTTCACATGACGTCATGTCTGCCATGTTGGCTTCCCAAACAAGTCCTGTGTGAGAGTTCAACATTTTTCTCATGTAAACGCTTTCTTTGGATCCAATAAATTTGCATATAGCTGCTGTCCACACGAGTTAAAATGCTCTATAAGGTGGATAGCGCTATCCAACTTTGGAGCAGCTGGGGCCTGGTTTACAGGTACCACTTACAATGAACCCTTTAGTACAGTTAATTGTAGAGCTAATTGATTGACCTACAGCTATCGTTGTCCACTAATAAAAAAATATTATGCCCCATAAACTATTTGAATAAAGAATTTGTACTGATATCTGTATAAGTAAACTAAAAATGATTAATTTAAAAGCAAGCTTCAAAATATGAGTGAAAATCAACGCATAAAAAAACATAATTTTGATCCCTTTTTGATTGCAAAGCACACTTCTTATGACCAAAGGAGTTTGCTAGTGCCACACATTGGGAATTGGCTGGCTGATATCAATATTATTGGAAAGCCAAAAAAATAACAGGAATTTCAGGCTCGAAAAGTGAAAACACACTGTATTTAGCTGTTTTACAGATTTTCTGAACAATTGAGTGTGTTAATCCTTGCACTCTTTATTTTATATGTAACAACTACATGTAGACCCATTTGAACCGAGAGATACTCTTAAGGACCACTCCCATCAGTTTCCTACACACTTCAATTCAACACCCTCATCACTTGAAAAACTAATGTACTGCAGGCCCTAGCTGTCATGCAATTCATTACTTATGTTGGCCCGCTAATTTCTTAATTGACTTACCTGGTTGTATAGTAGGATACTTCATTCCAAAGAACTTCTTCTTCTTGTCAAGAATACCCTGGTCCACAAGATCATCCAACGCTTTGTAAGCACAGGATTTTTCAGACTTATCTTTCCATATACAGACTTCTTTTTTCAAAATAATCTTGGACCTTTTGGGCTTTTCAGGTGACTTATCCTGATGCTTCTTAATTTGTTTGAAAAGAGCATCATCTAAACATGTAATTCCAGTTGGGGTAGTATCCTTTACCTTTAAGAAAAAAAAATTAACATATAAATAACAGCTGCTGATCAGGAAAGCATTATGGTGGCCACTAAGTTAGCTAGGGGTGTCTTTAAAGACAGTCATCCTGAACACGTACATGTAGAGGCAAGAATTTCTGATCAATTACATTTGATTTGTAATCATACTACCTTGTTGAAAAATCAAAGAGCCATAAAATAATGCACTTCCTCTCAATTTCGGATGTAAGATAATTTTTATGTGCTCAGCCAAGTTTTGGCATTAGCAAGATTCCAGCTCATTATTTAAAGCAAGCATTGGTCACATGACCTCTTAATGCAAGTGGCCTAATGGTCTCACTTACATGTAGGGTTTTTGGGACAAAGTCAGTGTATTTGCTCATCTAGGGATCGCTGGATTAGGGCTATGGCTGAAGAATTTTACAAAAAAAATGCCATGACACTGACCGCACAGAAATTATGCTTAAAAAAAACACAACATCCCTGGCACTTGTTTAGATTAACGTGGCTGGCTCTTTAGATGTAATTTAGATGTCTGTTTTCATTCGGTCTTCTTTAGAGGTTACTGCATGTAGTTGAAGCTTAAGCCACACTCACATTGGTCTTCCTTAGGTGTTTAATTTGAATTTTCCAGCAAATATTCCTGTCACCTTGCGTTTGAATGCCAACAGTAACTAATAAGAGAAGGATGTCTTGCGACTCAGAGCACAAATTTGATATAATTTACTAAAAAGGAATGTTCCTTATGCTCTGCCACTTACTTTCCTTGAATGGAAATTTTTGTTGAAATTATTGTTTACTGGAATAAGAATAATAATAGGACAATCACATGACTTTTGGAGGGCATACCTAGTAGCATCATTTGCGCCCGAACGGAGCAAGGTTGCAAATGATGCTGCAAGGGACACAATTATATTTTAATGCCCCTTAAAAGTCATGTGATTATCATTACATTATTATCTGCAATACACAAGGTGAAATCTTTGCCGCAGTGAGCAAAATGAAAACACAACAAAAATCTAATAAACTCAACTAACTTATTCTTCGCATCTTTCCAAACGCCGTCCATTTTCTGCCCCCATGAAGTAGCGATTCAATTTCTGTCTGTCTCCTGACTGAATAGATGATTTGTGTTTTGCTTTAGCATTGTTTTGTTGGCGGACATGAATTCGCAGTCTTGCAAAATGTTTATGTTTCAGCTGAGTGGAGCTCAGGTTAGATGGCGATGAATGACTCCATGATCTCATTCCAGTTCATGCACTTGGAGTGAATGCACAGCCTTTCTCTGTTTTCACTTCAGCGAAGAACTTTTGTAGAATTTCACTTTATTCACAGATCCACTGTAAATTAATTTTTCTTTTCTCACACCATTTCTCGAACTTTTTTACTCTCCACTCTTGCTCTCTTGGTGTTTTTTGCTTGAGCTTTAACTTTTGCTCAATTTCATCCAGTTGCTCATTGTTTACGTCCAAATTTTGACCAGAAAAAAGCTTCAAATTTGGGACTTTTCCATTTTAAAATAGAATCTCCAAACGTCAAACGTTCACCACAAAACTACAAAGTGAGCAAGTGCAAATTCATCCACAAAAATTTGCGCCAACTCAGGCACTGAAATGGTATCCTCAGGTACTCATTGGCCATGCAAAGTTGTTTGACATCTCTACAGCCAATCGCAGTCAGGGCAGGAAATGCATTTTCAGCCCACCCATTTCCCATTTGGCCTGCAAAAAGGCGTGTTTTACAGAGGGCAGTTTATCATTTCGCAGCATTTTGATAATAATGATGTCTGAATAATTTTCCTTTTTGTTTCAGTCAACACTGTTTCACATACAGCATACATGTAGCAGCCCAATCAAAATGTTTTACTATACAGTGTTAAGTGGCAAAATGATATAACCAAAGTATACATAACAGGTGGCATGGCAAAGGCCTTACTAAATAAACCTTTAAGTATTGAATAAGAGCCAGTATTTCACGGGAAGCAGCAAAATTGCAGACTGCTTCCTCACTTTGACCAGGGTCTAAAAGAGATTTATCGCGATCCATGATTTGACCAAAAGACAAAGTGGGATTCTGGAAAACACAAGATAATTATCTTAACCGGAAACAGGATTTTCTGGTCACCCCAGAAGCCAGATTTGCCAAAATTTGGGCACGGGACCAGGGACTTTTTTAACCATATGTCGGGAATTTGGGAAATCCTATGTTTGAGCAGCAATTGTGAATTAACCAGGCAAGCGTTAAGTGGTATCTCCTCTAAAACCAGGAGCTGCATGATTCCTAATTCAAACCAAACTATAGAGAGTGTGCCTTGTTGTATTTTTTTTGGGAAGAAAAAAGGAATTCGAGAAAGAGATGTCCAAAATTGTGGGATGCGGGATTTTCATGAAAAAGGAGTGGGAATTATATCATATTTAACTCACAATATCTCTCTGTTTCTGATTTGCTCATGCCCCTGGCTTATTCTTCAGAGCTAGCTACACAGTAAAGGCTATCACCAGAAAAAGGGATCAGGCAAGCAAAAATCCCTGGGGACGAGATTGCATATTAAGCTCACTTGTAAATAGCCAAATTTTAGCCTAAAACATAGTAACACAGCAAAAAAATGCAAAATAAACAGATGGCAACTGCTATCTGGAGAATATATGTTAGATTTTAAACATCTCTTTGTATGACCATGATTTCTCGTGGAACAGACAAATGAAGACAGAAATTTAACATCAATCAAGTTAAGCTTGTTTTAAAGCAAGAACTACATGTATTTTGCATGAACATACATAATGGGTTCAGCTTTTTTATGATCTGAACAATAATATGCAGATCTTGGATGGTCTCATTCATTATAAAGGTACATGACACCCTCCTTGATCTGCGTGATTCTTCACATTGTATGAAAAACCTCATCCCCTAATTAGGTAGCAGGGATTGGGAAGGCCGAGGCCATGTGCATGGCCCATAAAGTTAGAAAATGTTGCACTATAAAACTGCTAACCGAGTCCAGAATGGCCACCCCTAAAGACGCGTAATAAGCACTTTAGTTATAAGCTCCTTAATTTGTGTATTAATTTGGTGTTACATGTACAACAAATAAAAACATGAACCTAACCCTTTGTTTCTTTGATCAGTGATCTTTTGCAAATGCACTCAGTTCTGTCGAGACAGACGTGCTTTGAGTTGATATATGCTTCTAGCTGTCTTTGTCTTTCTTGCCAAAACAAATTCATTTAACATTTTAATAATTATTTTTGAGATAATGCCTCCAAAGAGACTCCCGTTTTTAGCACGAATTTGACAGCCAAGTTCAAGATCAACTGCGAAAATGAAAACAACAACAACGATATAAAAACACTTTCCAGGCCTGCAAGTAACAAATACAGAAAATTCCAACCGCGCAAAGTGGCTCATGTTTGAAAGGGATGCCATGTTTTGCAAAACATTGAAAACAAGTGGTGTAGCAAAGAAGTATCGCAGCTTCAAAGTTACAGTAAGTTGGACTGGAGTCACTTACTCAGTTTAGTTTAGAATTAGCAATTATCATGCTTAATTCTGATTCTTAATAATAGACTTAGCTTGTGCTAGCTACACAACTTTCTGTGTATCAAAATAAATATAGTGAATGCTAAAAGGGTCAAATTGATTGCTCTTTATATCCTGAGTTACATGTAAGTTCAATGGATGCACTGATTGATTCAGTACATTTTGTAAAACCTGAATAAACATAATTAAAAATTGAAAAATACTCGGTACTTAATCACAATAAAATACTGTACACACTATTTTACCAGTAATGACATATGGTTGTTGTCGAGTCATTCAAGAGACAACAGCGTGCATGTGTTTATGAAACTGCCATGTTTAATTCCTCTCCTCTATTCCTGTAGTGCGCATGCCTAAATACTAAACAACACACGCGCGTGACACATGAAAGGTCAAAGTTCAATAACACAACATCTCCCCTTTTTGAGAGATTGTAAAGTAACATACAACTCGGGTATGGAACTGAAATCTACCATATGTGATAACTGAAATAAAAACAAAGTTCAAGCACAAGTTTCAAAGTGTCTTTTAACTAAAGTTCAATGTTCAGCAAAGTCCAAGGCTCTCTTGTAACTTGAGAGAGGGTCTAATGAGTCTCTTTGGTCTAGAAGCGAGACAAGGTGATGGGAGTTGCTTCAAGGGAGTCAATGCCTTGTCTCGAGTTTGTTTCTTCACAACACTAGGTGAAACTGGCTTGTCCAAGACACTGGGCGACGCTGGTGTGTTGGTAGGGGATTGGGTTGACATGAGAACGGTTTCGTCTCACTGTGCCATTCTCTGTCTCGACCAAGTAGGATCTAGGTGTTTCTGCTGCTCCAGCTATTGTACCAGTGGTTCCCCATATCTTTGATGTGCACAGGAGTACCAGGTTGGACTGATCTCAAGGGAATGGCATTGTGCCGTTGATTGAAGTTGAGCCTTTGAGTTTCCTTGCTTCCTTCTTCCCTTTCACGTAGCTTGTCTATATCTGGCCAACTTGGATTGAGAACAGTGTGGAAAGTTGGGATGGTGTTTCTCAGTTTTTCTTCCCATGAGTAGTTCAGATGGTGAATATCCACAAGCAAGAGGGGTAGACCTGTACGCCAACAGTCCTTTGGATGGATCTTTTTCTTTCTTCAGCAATGACTTGGTGGTTTCTACTGCGCGCTCTTCTTCACCATTAGACTGTGGGAAACAGGGGGCTACTTGTTGTATGCTTGAAACCCCATTCTTTTGCAAAATGAGTGAATTCGGCTGATGCATACTGTGGGCCATTGTCACTTCTTACTTCTTCAGGGATTCCATGCCTTGCAAAAATAGCTTTGAGGGCTCTGATAACTTCATGCGATTTGGTGGTCTTTTTTGCATGGCAGCCACCTCGATATAACGTGAGAAATAGTCCACCACTATCAGGTAGTTCAGCTTATCAAGCTCAAATAGGTCCGTGCCGATCATCTGCCAGGGACGTTCAGGAAAGAGTGTTGGCATGAGTGGCTCAGCTCGCTGCTGTCGGTGCTTGGCACAAACTTTGCAATTTTCAACCATGTCTTGAACTTCACGGCTGAGACCAGGCCACCAAACTGAGGTCTTTGCACCTTCTCTGCACTTGACTATTCCCTGGTGCCCTTCGTGTATCTTATCCAAAACTTGCAGCTTCATGGCTGACGGCACGACAACTCTAGTTGACTTCAGGAGTATCCCATGTGCTGTAGTGAGCTCTCCTCTGGCTGACCAATAAGGCTTCAGTGCATCATTAAGACGAAATTTGTCTGGCCAGCCTTCCAGGCAGTAACTCTTTATTAGTCGACAGACAGGGTCCTCATCCTGGGCTTCCTTAATCTCCATTAGTTTCACGTCTGAGACTGGTAAAGAATCTAGGACACTGTCAACGTAGATGTTCATTTCTTCTTCAGGAACAGTGGCCATTCTGTTTGTGTTTTCTGACTGCATTCTTGACAAGGCATCTGCTATATACATTTCTTTTCCAGGTACATGGTTCACCGCTTTAAAGTGAAAACGCATGAGGCGCATTCTGAGCCGCTGAACTCTAGGAGGGACTTCATCCAAGGTACGGGTGGTGAGAAGAGGAACCAGTGGCTTATGATCTGTTTCAGCAGTATAGACTTTCCCACTATGTAGTCGCTGAATCGCTCACATGCCCAGGTTAGGGCTAAGGCCTCTTTCTCTATTTGCGCATATCTGCATTCCACAGGGGTGAGTGCTCTGGATATGAACATCACAGGTCTCCAAGTCTGATCTTCTTGCTTCTGTAGGAGTACTCCTCCCAGTCCAAATGAGGATGCATCCGCTGAAACTTTGGTGTCTTTGTTAGGATCATAGAGAGCAAGTACTGGCGCAGCTGTCAAGATAGACTTGATTTCTTCGAATGCTTGTTGTTGGGGTGTTCCCCAGACCCACTGGCTATCCTTCTGCATAAGGTCTCGGATTGGTTTGGTCTTGTCTGCTAAATGTTCTGCAAACTTGCTTAGGTGGTTTACCATTCCTAGAAACACACGGACTTCATGAACATTCTTGGGTGCAGGTAGGTTTACTACGGCTGCAACTTTGTCTGGATCCACCTCAATACCATTTGCGCTAACAACATTGCCTAGGAACTTGATCTTGGGAACTCGGAACGTGCACTTGTCAATGTTAAGCGTAACACCAGCCTCACTTAGACGCTCTAACACTTTCTGTAATCTGTAATCATGTAGCTCTATGGTGGGGGGGGCATGAACTAGGACATCATCAATGTTGCATTCAACTCCTTCAAGTCCTTCAAGAATTCTACTCATGCACTTTTTGAAACTTTTCAGAACCAGAGCTAATTCCATAAGGCAGCACGTCAAAACAGTACCGTCCCCAAGGTGTGATGAAGGTTGTGAGTGGTCTCGAGCTTTCCGCCAGCTTTATATGCCAGAATCCAGAATTTGCATCGAGCTTGGTGAAGTACTTTGCACCTGCTAACTTTCCCAAGGTGAGGTCCACGGAGGGAAGAGGGTGATTCTCACGCTGAACATACTCATTGAGCTTTGTTAAGTCTACACACACTCTGACTTTACCATTTGGTTTAGGGGTTACTACCATTGGAGCACACCAGTCAGTTGGGTGGTCCACAGGCGAAATCACTCCACTCTTTAACATCCTTTCAATTTCATGCTTGGTTTCTTCATACAGTGGCATAGGGACCTTTCTTGGCACAGTCAGTGCAAAGGGTTTTGCATCATCTTTTAGCTTGATGGTGTACTCATCTTTCATGGTACCCAGTCCTTCAAACAACTGTGGGTAGTCACGCATCACTTTTGCCATGTGGTCATCAGTTGTCAGGTCACACAATCTTGATATAAGGTTTAGTTTCACTGCAGCAGATCTACTCAGAAGTGGTCTTGCTAAACTTTCAACGACGTATACGGTTTCCTTTTGTGGAAGTTTGGTTGTAAGTGAGAGTGACTGTGAATTCTCCCTTACAGTTCATCCTGTAATTGCATGGACCCAGGAGCACTTTATCAGTAGGCTTAAGCTGTATCTTCAGATCAATGCTAAGGAAGGTATTGTATGGGACGACAGTTACGTCTGCACCACTATCAAGCTTGAAGTTAACTGGTTTCTTGTCCACAAGAACGGTTGCAATCCATGGTGACTTTGTGGGGTTGCTTTGGACTTCACTAACGTCCACGATTTCGCCTAGAAAGAACGATTCTTCCTCTTCAGTAACTTCAAGTACTTTTCCTGGTTTTGAACTTTTACAAGCCTGCGCCCAATGACCGATTTTTGAACACTTGTTACACTTGGAGAAGCGTGCAGGACACGTTTTCTTCAGGTGCAATTTTCAAAGGCACCTTTGGCACTTTTGATCAGGATTTTTCTCTTTGGAGCTATCGGAAGGTTTCTCTTTAGACTTGTCTTGCGACTTCTCTTTGAAGTTTCCTTTGTTTCTCCGTGATTTTCCTTTCGCGATGCCATCAACGTGCGCTGGAGTAGAGTTGAATCCGCCGTCAAGAATGTTTTTGTTGTTGTTTCACCGTCTCTCTTTGTCTCGCTAAATTTGTAGCTTTTTCCAGGGTGAGATTCGGATCTAGTTGAAGTTTTTCCGAAAGTTCGCGGTTTTGTAATCCCACGACAATACGGTCGCGAATGAGCTCTTCTTTTAGCGCGCCAAAATTGCAGTACCTTGCCAGGCCATACAAATCTGTGATAAAACTATCCACCGATTCTCCCGCTCGTTGGCTTCTTGAGTTGTATTTTGCTCTCTCAAAGATGATATTTCTTTTCACGATGAAGTAATTTTCGAATTTTTCTTTCACTTCTTCATAATTCTTTTCTTGTTCGGCGGTGAATTCGAATGAGATGAAGATGTCGTCCGCTTGTTCACCCATTGTGTAAATTAATGTGTTTACTTGATTTTCGCCGGTTTGTTTATCAAGCCCAGTAGCTTTGCGAAATCTCTCAAACCTTTGAATCCACTTTGGCCAGTCTTCCGGCTTGAATGAAAATTTCTCCGGTGGGGTTACTTGAAAGTTAGCGACCGGTCGAATGTTTGGCAGGACAACTTGCGGTTGAGCAATCACAGGTTGTTCTTCGGCGCCCGCCAATGCGCCGGGAGGATTTCCTTCTTGTTCGGCTTCGTTATCTGACATGTTCTCGCCGTTTTGCACTTTGAATGAATTGTTGAGCGTTTGTACGAATTTTCTTCTTTTTTCACTACGACGTGTTAAGCGAAATTAATCCCACTTCTGACACCATGTCGAGTCATTCAAGAGACAACAGCGTGCATGTGTTTATGAAACTGCCATGTTTAATTCCTCTCCTCTATTCCTGTAGTGCGCATTCCTAAATACTAAACAACACACGCGCGTGACACATGAAAGGTCAAAGTTCAATAACACAACAGTTGTGAGACATGGGCACTTAACAACGCTATGATGGATAAGCTTGCAGTCACACAGCGTAAGGTGGAACCCATAATACTAGGCATTACCCTTTAGGATCAAAAGCAAAACACCTGGATCTGTCAAGAAACTGGTGTAAGCGATATCATCAACGCTATCAGAGAAGCAAAGCGTAGATGTGCAGGTCACATTGCCTGGCTATTTGATAATCATTGGACCATCAGAGCAACAGACTGTGGACCCAAGAGATTGGACCAGAAAACCGGGTCATCCAAAAACAAGATGGAGAGACAATCTCATCAGACAGCAGATCGGACCCTTACGGCTAAGATTAGCCAAGCGCAGACACCTGTGGGATCGATCCAGGGAGGTTGAGTGAATGCAAATCCTGATGTTCATGATGATGATGATCGACACACTTTTATATCTTGAATTGCACATATAATTTCAATTCCTGTGACATGGTGTTTTGCAGGCGGTCAGTGGTTAAACTTGCATGATGGCGCGTGTTTTTAATAAATATTACTAGACAAACAAGCATGGCAGCAAAAAAAAAATAATATTACATGGAAGGCGATTTCTCAAAATCTACTCATTAATTTAAAAATTTTATGGTACTTGGCAGAATTTTTTACTTTTATCGTATTTTAAAAAATGAGAACTTTAAAATGGAATTTGAACAGATGATTTTTGGGACGCGTTTAATATTACAGACTTACAATTATATTTATTAATTTATTAATTACCTATAAACCAGTCTGTTAAAATTTGGTCAAATAAGTGTCAAATGGTAATGATTAATATTATAGTAAGCTGTGTACAAGTTTATAGGAAAATCTAATGAGCAAATTTTATGTAAACTGAGCAAAAGTGAAACTTTAAGGTTGTATTCAATTGTTCATGTTGTCATGAAAACTACGAAAATGTCAAATTTTACACGTCAGTCACATCTTGTGAGCTGCAACCCTTCTCTTGCCATGATTTGGCTAATGACAATTATATTCACAAACTGCCAAAACTGTGTTCAGCCACCTTAATGGCCTATAACTTTTCAAAGTCAGGGACAATAGACCCATTTGTCTATTTCTGACACAGGTGGATGAAGATGCCCCAAGTAAAACCCTACAAGATTTGTATAGTAGTAAGACAAAAGTCAAATTTAGTGAAAATGTTTGTAATTAATTAGACTACGAGTACTCCCCCATTTTCCCTCAGGGATAGTAGAGCGAGCAAAATACGAGCATGCGTAAAAATCACCACATGTGAGAAAGGTGACACACGACAGGGAGAGAGAAAATGAGGGACTACATGCAAAGCCCAGGCTTTTGACTTTTAAGCGCTGCTCTCACAATGCTCTTCCACGACGCACCAGCCACTATCAACACTTGATGTTTACTGATGACAATAGCATTGACAGCTCAATGAGAGACGGAATGCCATTTTGTTACACTTAATTGATTTGAAAGGCGATACAAACTTCACACACCAAAATCAGTTGGCAATGAAGGGTCAAGAGCTTGGACTTTGTCTGTAGTCCCTCATTTTTCTCTCTCCCTGCCGCATCTTGTTTTTCTCGCAAGAGATAATTTTCATGGGTGCTCGCATTTCACTTGCTCTACTATCAGGTACCATCCCTGAGGGAAAATGAGGTACTACTCGTAGTCTGGTAATTAATTCAAACTATGTCACAGCTCAGAACATCCTTACTTAAAAGTTCACTGATCATGACTCTCTCCAAACCAGTATGGCAGGTCCTAAGCAGTTATGGGTATGAACAAATGTTTTTCTTACACGTATTCTTCAAAAAGCATGTGCCATTCTTTACGATTTTTGTATATTGCTGCTATCTTCCTGAGGCATTTTATATAATTAACCAATTTGTATTCACACAAACAATTACAAACAATCAGTTTTACAGCTGGGGGTAGAACCCGCATTTTCGTATGGCGCCCTCTTTCTGTATCTAATACACCGGTTGGAGATTCTATGAGGACATTTTTTTGTCATTTTTATCAAGTCTTTGGAATACTTTTGGTGGCCAGATAAATAAATACATTCAAATTATTGGCTCACTATATTGTCTATGTTCAAAAATTCGAGGGTTTGCCCCTCAACGAGACTTCTATTTAAATATTAAAGTTGCCGTTGTAGGTATTAAAGACGTGTAGAATGCAACTTTACCTTTAACAGTGAATTCTCGTATTTAATTCCTAGCAGTGACTTCTGATCGATCTCGATTTCTACCCTGTCCAGCACAATTAAATCGACCAATGCCGCACATACAGCACTGCTCGTAGCTCCATTGCGCCGTCCACTTCACCATCCTTGGACTCTTGCCAAAGCAGAGCGTACGCTTGTGTAAGATTCAGTTGGCTTCGCTTGGTCTCCTCCTTAACCTCCTCCTTGTTGAAGTGAATGGAGTTCACAAACGTGACTACTGCTTCGGTGAGTTTATCGCAAATTTGATACATATAACCAGCACCAGCAGCACCAGCCGCTCCCGCACCGTAAGCCATTTTGCCTAAAGAGAGTCACGCCCTCTCTGCTTGGTACACAGTCATTACAATTCACCTGACACACGCTCGCAGTCTGATTGTTTTCTTTGTGTATGCAAATTAGGTGGGGACTCTGGAGTATTAAAATTTCAATATGTTTGCGAGAGCAAACACAATATTGTCCGTACGTAGCGGAGCCTAGCGTCCGCAGCAACTCCGGCGGCCATTACTGTGATCAGAGCAAAAGCGAAATCTTGGGAACCGGTCTTGATGCGCATGCCTCAGTGAATTTTGTGAATTTTGTGAAAATGTAAGTGAAAATGACAGCCCTCGAGAAAGCCTAAACTTTATTCTTTCAGTTGTACACACGATCATCGGTTTCCACTTCACTTCACTTCACTTATTTATCAGGCGCGTAGGAGGGGGGGCTCGACGGGTTCGAACGAACCCCCTTGGCAGGTCAATTTGTCAATGCAATTGCAAAAGTTTGCTTTACGAAACGGAATAGTCCTGTTGTGAGTTGATAAGCTTTATAAGTAAGTAACCCATGTTGTGTCCCCAGTTTATCCTAGTGACCTACAATCTTGGACAAAATAAATGGAAAACCTAGACCCCCCCCCCCAAATCAAGGATGGGAAAATGGCGCGTTTTTGCCCTTCGCGCGCCTTCATCCTTGATTTGGGGGGGATGGGGGTTTGCTGTTCCATTTTATTTTGTCCAAGATTGTAGTATTATATGTAGTCAAAATAATCCCACCATTGAATATATTTCCTTAGCTGTTTATGAGAATTCGGATTGACGGCCGATCAAGAACAGAAATAATGCGGGCAATTTACTTTCTCTTCGCAGTTAAAAATTTTCATTGCTTGTTCGAAGTGATTAGTGTGTCTTTCTACTCGTGTAACCTTTGTTTATGCGAGTTTTTATATCGCATTTGCTGAATGAAAATGATATAAATCCAATCTTTGAGATGATCGAAACTCGGCATTTAGACACTTCAAACAACACTACAGTAATCGGAGAAGTTCATCTTCTTAATCTGATCATCATGAGCAACAACTTTGCACGTGCACAACGCTTTTTGTACATTTCTTTGCCCGTTTTTGCACGACTACGACCTGAAAATGCCTAATTTTGCGTTTTATGGAGGACGTAAACAAACAACGACGAAATTTAATTTTTCTTTCTCTAACTTGGATATGTTCCTTAGGAATTCAACTCCAGGAGGGCTCGCCTTCATTTGAAAAAAGTAAGTGGGCAGGAATAATTGCGATAAAGACTGAAAGAACGCAAATTCACTTTTTGAGCGACGTTCTCATTGCCGTCGCTTTGTTGAATGTTAAAGTCCCTATTTTCTGTGGATGTCAAGTGAATCCCCTTACTAAAAAAAAGCAACTATCTACTGAATTACTTTGTGGATGAATCATTTATGTGTCAAAGTCATTGTGGAGAATGGAAAAGAGTGCTAACCTCTAGAAAGGAAGGAAAAGCATTGACTGTCAATATTGATTAGGGTGAAACCCTGAGAATAGTCATTAGGGTTAAGCAGGGTTAAGCACTGATCAATACTGATTAGGGTTAAGCGCTCACTCGAACGGTTAGCTGGTTAGCTTCTATTCAGGGTTAGGGTTGTTGCGACATAGCTTCAAATCAAACCCTTACTCACCATCGAATCCTTGGTGGTGAAGAGGTTAAAGTGATTTCAGAGTTCATGCTCTGTTATCGAATTCGCTCGTGCTAACCTGAATTTTTCTTTTCCTTAAAAATTGAAGAGACTTAGACCTGTTTTTCTTTTTTATCCCTCGATAAATTCACCACCATTTGTGGCGCGTTACAACATTTTTGACGTTACGAAAGGGAAATCAAAGGATTACTACACCCTACTTATCAGAGAAAAAGCTCAACCGCCCAATATTATTCAAAAGTTTCAGAGTAACTTTCATTTTAACAGTGACCATCTGAAGCAAATATTTAAGCTGCCACACTCTATCGTTGTCGAATCGTATGTTGACCTTCCAGTACAAAGTAGTGAACTCAATTCTTTACACAAATACAACGTTAATTGTATAAAATAGGTTTTAGAACAAATGATTTATGTACTTTCTGTGGCAATCAAACCGAATCATTAACCCATTTGTTCTATCACTGCTCACGTTCCAAACATTTTTGGATTGAATTTGAATTATATTGGTGCCTTATTTCGAATCAACGGATTCGTCTCCGCTTAGAAAATGTGCTCATTGGAATTTTGACAGAAAATGCCGCTTGCCCTTCACTTCAATTGTTGAATTATTTTATAATTATTGGAAAACTCTATTTGTGGGACTGTACTGGGATCAAACAAATCCTTCCAAACATTTATGGATTGAGGGCGAAGATCATCGCTAAATATGAAACAGAAAAAAAAATCAGCAACAAAGAATTCTTTAAAGAGAAAGTGGATACTGACGCCTTATTTAAGTTAACTGTTAACAGCCTTAACTCCGTATTATTTCATTGCCCTTTTGCTTCGAAAAAAAAAAAAACGTTTTTACTGTAGCTTCGAGCTCATTCACCATATTTGGTTACAGCAGCCTAACAGACGTTATCCAAGATCTCGTTCAATATTCAACACGGCCGGGGTATTTGCAGAACGACAAAAGACTGAAGTTGAGTGATCAGGGTTGGGAATAGACCTTGTCACGGTTTTCGAAACCATCTTGAAGAGTAGGCAAACGTGTGAGAAGTGAGAAATTAATGTGTTTGTATGAGAATCTAATGTCGAATGATTTCCGTAAAACGGCTGTTCCGAAAAAATATGACTTGTAAACTAAAGCTACAAAACAAAGTACCTAAAATTTTTTTGGGCGTACCTGTGCTTAAATTTCTGCAGAGGCGTGCTTTAGCTTTTCCGTATATTTGTCTCGAATTTTTTCCGGGACTTTCTTACAGACAAATGTATAGAAAATTTTAAAAAGTGGTTCTAGGTCTTCTAGCGCATCTACCGCCCTCAAATTTTTTTTAGTAGATTCCTTAGGAGTGAAGCTTTAGTTTACAATTCTTATTTTTTTCAGAACCGCCATTCTACGGAAATTATTTGACATTAGATTCCCATACAAACACTGTAATTTCTCACGCGTTTGCCTACTCGCCAAGATGGCGTCGAAAACCGTGACAAGGTCTATTGAGTAAATCAAGCTCCACTGTACTTAAGGGCAAAATAAAAGGCAGCTTGATTCACTCAGTTTCGGCCAAAAGCTAATCACTAAACGGCAGTGTTATTCTTCTTTCGGCGGCCGGTGAGGGTTTTGCTAGCCTGCATAGCAGGCGTAGCGTTTTGCTAGAAACCCTGCCGTTTTCAATGGGTTCCTCTCCGTGATATTGCGACAGTTATAACGTGACACAGGCCCTGAAATCACAATGGCTGCGGCCGCACTTGAGGACGTAACCGAGTTATTTCAATTAACTAATTAAAGTTAAAGCTTTTCTTTCTTAACACAATTGAGTTATGACGTTAAAGTCGACCTATTTTTATCAGTAATACTATCCCGGTTAACTTGCTAACTGCGGCCGCAGCCATATTTTTTTTACGTCTCAGTTCAAACTTTTTTTTGATTTGTAAAATCAAACTACAAAACCGGGGTTGGCAGTTCCATTCTGAGCCCCTTGGACAAAAGTGAAAACACACACATCAGACTTAACAGTTCAATTGAATTTATTTGCTTCAATTAATGTTTGTTAATTTGCACCAGTTGTGAGTTTAAGTATTCTAGATTCATACTGACACCTCAAATTTTCGCAATTTGCTACCTAACCTTTCTCATTGACGTAATGCAATTAAACTGAAGCCAAGTAACCGCGATGAGATTTATGATAAAAAAGCTTTAAATCTATTTTGACCTCACTTTCTTCCAAAACCAAACTGATTGTTTTTATTTAACGCTTAAATTGACAATAACATCTCCTTATTTATATCAACTAGTGTAAACTCTTAGATGTTACAACTGAATCTACTACCATGTGTTTTTGAATCACTTCGACTGGTTATAAAGTCGATCTAGTGCGGTAATCACAGCACAGGTTTCAGAAGCTCTGCACCAGCAGTAATTTTTTTTCTAGCAGACCCTGACAAGTACCAGTCGGCGACAAGTTCCACAAATCAAACAGCGACAATAAGAACGATACACACAGCAAGGATAGTAATACCAGTAGTAGCGGTAAATGGGGCAACGCTTCACACCTGCAACATGAGTAAGTGGATAAAAGCAAGTAAACCTTTATTTAAGAAGAAGTATTCATAGAAACTTATTAAGGACACTCTCAATAAAAATGAATAAATAAAAAAAATTGAAATTGTTCTAAAAGTAGAAATTTTAAAACACGAAAAAGGCTTTACGGAGTAAAAGTTATTCACGTGCAACAAAATATGCAAGTGTGATATGTAACAATAAAAAACATTGGTTTATTTTTTCAATGTCTTAATGAAAAGGAAGGAGATTTTCCTGTGAGTCACGAAACATATCAAGAATACCCCGATCTTCGAAGTTTTTAGCTTAGAAGTTCTTTTCAAAGCTATTTACTCTGGTTAAACAAGTGTGTAACTTTGAGCGCTTGAAATTGGCGTTTCTAAATCTGTCAGACAACAAACTGGCACAAACATCAACAAATTTAATATTCATTCAAAATATTTCGCCGTTTCTGATTGCTTTGAAACCCCCAGGTCAATTATTCATAACCAAATGGCGCTGACAAAATTTAAAGGAAGCGAGCAATGTTGGCTGGTATATAATACCACCGATACATGTATACAATCGCAACCTTGATTCCCAGGCAGCGGCGCGGTGGCCTAGCTGTTTTGGCATGAGTGAACTCAAGAAATGGCGAAACAGATCACGGCTATCAGAAGACGAAACAGCCGAAATGCCGACTTAATTTGAACGGGAAAATGCAAGAATACGTAAAAAGTATTGCTCGATGGATATAATCTACTTTTTGAGGAGTATCTGCAAGGAAAAGCATCTGGTCAAATTCTAAAACTGTGCTGAGGAAGAGGGAAATATTTTAAAGGAAGTCTACGAGGAAGTAAAGTTGTTAAGAACTTAGAAATATTTAAATCAATATTAAAACAGTTATTGAATTCGGATTTCGTATGATATGAAGAATTATGCAGATCTCGGCGGCTGTTATCCACATAGCCCGAATAACAACTTCCTCAAAAAAAGAATTGTTGACTAACAACTCGTGCTTTGACGCATGCCCAATCCACACCATGCATTTCCTCTAAATTTCTTAGATTTGAAGGTGATTTTCATTGACTGGCTTAGGGACTTATATCCAACAACATTAATGGCCGGCCTACGAGTGGGTTGAATGCTACAAAGATTTGTCGTGCCCCCAACAAAACAAAAACGTATATAGCCGTCAGACCCTTCCTCTCTTTGCTGACTGAAATAAGAGCTAGAGAAGGAAGTGAAATTGTAAGTTGTTTGAAGATGTGTTTTTTTTTTTGCCAATATTTCTTCTCAAGTTCCATTTGTATTTCCAAGACATTAGTTTTCAACTTGACCTCCACTGAAAACAAAAAATTTTTAGTGTTTTTTTTAGCAATGACTAATTGACTGACACCTTGTTGTTCTAAACATTACACTAGCTAATAAAAGTGGAACACTTACGTTTAACACTTAGGGTCAACGGCGTTGTCTTTTTGACGCGATAAATGGGCAGCTTGGCACACAGAGACGCCATTTCGTCACTCAGGTCCGAGCGGTCAGTGACAGTAGAAACGACGTCGTATTCACTGTTCGTCTCATTTCTGACGATTGTCGTCGTGGCGCTCTTTTGGAAAGGGTAACAAGAATAAGATAAGCCTAAAATGTCTTTAGTAACCTTCACGCACAGAAGATGTTCAGTGTATACTAAACGAAAGCTCCGCTGTAAACATTAACCTACCCCACTTTCGAATGTTTAATCGCCTGTATTAAAAAGCCCTTATTTTTGAGAAAAATACCTGCAACTCGAAAACTCAGAAACTTAATAAGGGGGAAAGTTGGTTCCCGGCCATCCAAGAAGTTTATGAAAAAAAAAAACAAGTCTATCCCAGAAAAGTTGATAAGGGGTTAGGACTTCCCGGTTGCTAAGCTCATTAAGTGCGGATTAACACAAGCTTGTCGAAATATTTTCAATACTAGTTGAAAACTTAATCATTCGCATTTTCGTAACGACAGTCAAATTTACCAACTTAAATTTCAATTCTATTTCCTATTAAAACACCGTAGGAACGTAAATATCCTAATGAAAAAGAATCTCACTTGAATTACCTGGTCAAGTAACTTGACGAGGTCACTAGGCTTGGGTATATTTTCAGTGATTTCACTCAGAAAACAGGCCTTTGCAGCAGAGAGTCGTTGCATGGTCAAGTTCTACAACAAAAGGAAAACATAAACAATGTTGCTGTGATGTCATGATTCACAAAAAAATTTAAGGGAAACAATGAATAAAACGAACAGGTGTAAAGTCAGATTACAACACCGATATAGACAGATAGTTGGCTGAGCGAGAGAGTACGCAAGCAATTATGCGAATAATTAATCGAGTTGAGAAAACTTTCAATCAAAATCACTGAAATTCCACACCCACTTTGACTTGACCAAAGTATTTTACCTTCTTAAAGTCGTAAACAACATCGACTTCTCCCGCGTTCCCAGAATCTGTCTTTGGGATGCGATAGGTTTCTGTTTGTTCCTTAGTGTCGATTTCAATTTCTTCTTCAAACTCTTTATCTCCTTCCTTTACTTTCACCTTGTATTTGGACACGCTTTGCTGCAACATAAGAGAGACATCAGTTGGCCTTTGATTGTACAAAACCAATTGGAAGTTTCTTGAATTTGTATAATTTTTCACATTGACTAATAACTTTTACCACTCCTTTTTGGTGCCAAATGTCTCCGCATTTTTACGGAGAGTTCCACAAAATGTGGCGTAAACTAAAAGCCGGTAAATGTATAATTCCAACAGTTATATTGAAGAACTCCAATCAAAGGACACAACTTTAAATTGTACCTTTTTGTCTTCACATTTACATACAGAGGCTGCAGATGTGGCAACAACAAGGACAGCAAAACACAGAAGGAACACCTTGAACTCCTGATGAAGGAAACAAATTTTAGAGATTAATCGCTTCTGCTTAAAAGCAAGCCAACAGCGCTGTCTTGATTATAGGGGACTCTATTATTTAGAAGTGGGTTGTTTCATTGTTCTCGGGTGCTAACAGCAAATAAAGATATTGTCAAATAAATCTTACCATTTTTCTCGTAACAGAAAAGCGACGGTTCTTTGTTCTTCTTGTGGCAGAGGACTTGTACCTTTCTCCACTGAGAATGGATGCAAATCTATCAGGGTGCCGTTTTTATACCATCTGAAGGCTGTCGAATGTTTTCTCACAATGATATTTTACACCTGAATTGGCCCGATTTTCCTATTGTTTCTGCTCTATTAGTGTAACATTTATGACCTCGTAGTAGTTCTTCCTTTACTGCGCACACTCAACAACTATAACTTCTGATGGATAAGGTCCATGACAATTTCCGGACTCACCCTACCCTAGTCTACATGGGCAACTGGAGCTGAGGCAAACCTCCTGGACCTGATAAAAATATAAGTAACACTTGGCTGAAAGAATTACACAGAGCCTAAGAAAGCCTAAGAAAGGCTACAGTACACTTTTCGATGTGTCTATTTACGAAAGAGCAGCACGCCCTAGTTGTTTTAATATCACCAAACGCGACCTTAAGCCAACTAGAATCCACTCAGAATCTTTCTCCACTGAAATTGCAAAGAATGGAAACAAATCTTTAAGCGAACCATTTTTATACCAAAGGCTGTCGATTATTTTAATGTTACGGATGTATTATGGTTCTGATCACACCTGTATTTGGAGTGATTTTTACTGTTTCAGCTTTTCTAATGTAATATTTATGACCTATTTCAAGTCCCTACTAACTCTACCCCACCCTGCATAGATTCTCAAAAACAAACGGGACAACTGAATATTTGTTTTTGATCTGCACTACCTTCAGCAATCACCGTACTGCGCATATGCAGCAACAGATTAAATTAATCGGCCCCAAATTAAACACGGATTAGGGTTATTTAGGGATAGCTTGTGCAAAATATTTCGTAATTTCCTAGTGCAAGCTCGTGTTTTGGGTCAAATGCGCGCGTGTTGTACCCTAGAGGATCTGGCACATGCACAGATCCTGGTAAAAGTTTTACCTTTTAAGTTGCATATCTATACATGGTTTGCAATAGATTTTTCTAGTGACGCGTTACCTGTGTTGATATATCGGTTTTAAAATCACTAAACACTGTAAACATGACCTTAAGACCTAGAATCAGCGCTTCCTTAAGCAATCACACTGTTGCGCATAGGCTAAAAGTATTGACGACAGATTAAATAATTTAGCAGCTCAAAATCACGTGGAGATCAATGTCTGTTCAGGCAAATGGTCTCCAATCAAGTCGAAAGCACTTAGCTTTTGTGCGACATCTCACACACCAGCTAGCTTTCAGGTATTACACACAAAATGAAAATTTAAAATAACTAGATTTAACATCATATCTAGTAAGCACAAATAACTAATAGAAAAAATGAAAATGAAAAATCTGTTTACGTAGGGCTAGAGAATTACAATAAATTAATTTCACCAATGAGATAAGGCAACTGGGAAATCCTCATTACGTAAAAGCTTTTCATGAGTCTACTAAAAGTATCTCAGGCCGAAAGAGATTGCTTATTGCCCTTCTCGATCGAACTGTTCGGGAAACCACGGAAGTTCCCCTCTTACGGATATTGGAAAGATTAAGAGTCACGTTATCGTGACTAGGTTTTTACCGGTTCACAAAGACAAACATAAAGCGGGGCTCTGTCTAAAGCAAAACATTACCAGCCAAGCGGGAGACGGGCTGCAGTGTCAGCGGTTCGGCTGAAGCTGGGATGTAACAGAACACTCTTTTATACGTGTGTAGTGAAGAACCTGTCCAAATTTGACGTTGAAAATATCCTATATATACGTTATTAGAAAAAGGTCGAAAATACTAGAACCTTGATGTTAAAGGTGTTTATTAAATTTAAGCCGTTATTTGAGGAAAATTGCATCCTATTTTTATTCAGACAGTGTCGTGAGCCTTTTTGCGAAATTTAGAGGTATCACAATTGTCACGCTGACCTGAAAAATATTAATTTATCTAAAGTAATAGAAACATCCTTTGAAAATTATTTTTTTACACTTCATTTAGTTTTAGCATTTTGAAAACGTCACGTTTAACCTTCAAATTATATTGTGGATCATAATGTTACGCTTTCAAATCCCAGGGGGTGGGGAGGGGGGGTCGGTGGGTACTCCGGATTTCAAGTGACTGGGATAATTGAAGGATTTTTTTAGTTTTGAAATTCTCGGTTTCGGGATTTTTGGGGTCGGAAAATTTTGGCAGTTATTTTTGGGGGTAGCTTGATTTAATTAAGTAGGGATTTTTTCGGGCATTCAAAGCAATCTAAAGATTCCTGATAGTTCCCACCTATCCTGGCCGCGTAGTTCCGAGAATAAATTTTTATGGCACGGAAATTCGGCATAGGATTTTTTGGGGGTTAAATTTTGGTCCAGGGAGTTTTTTGGGTTTTGTTTAAAGCCCTAGGGATTTTTTGGGGTTTTGATTTTTGCCCCCCTTCGATCATCCCTGTCATTTGAAATCTTGGGTGGCCACCCTGGGTTTCAATACACTCAATTTCATTTCCTTATGATAGCGATGCAAATTGCGCGAGTTAGCCAGAAGCGCGAAGCTCTCGGGTTTTCTTTTTCTTTTCTTTTTTTTTTCTTTTTGAAATAAAAAGTGTCTTTACCTCGCATTTTTCATTTCTAACTTTAACTACTGGTCAGAGACATTTTTGCAATAAAAATGCCACTGCAAAGTTGAAAAAAGTTAACGAGCGTGCCCTTCGTTTTGTCTTTATTGTGCTGTAAAATACGCTGTAAAATACTCAGTCAACAGGATAGGCTTACCATGATGACTTGTGAATCAACACCTCGAAAAAGTAGTCTCAACGGTTTTCAATTTTATTGATAATGAACAAGGTCCAAAGAGCATTTGAGTACTGATCGGATATCGAGTAACTGATATTTTAAAATGGCCAAAGGCCAACACTTTAACTTACGGCCTAAAATCGTGGGGTCGGTTTACGGCGCCAAAACTCTGGAATTCAATGCGCAACTCACACAGCACTATTCGATCTTTCAAGGTTTTTTAAAAATAGCATTAGAAAATTAGACTTTTCAACTGACATCTGACTTATACGAATGGTGATATTTACTCCATTCAGCCTTCCCTGAACGAAGACTTGCTCAACATAAATAAATATGACTAAAACTGAGTTCATGTTAGTCGGCTCAAGGCAAAAGCTTAATAAGCTACCTTAATATAAATAACGTTCCTATCAAACATTATGAATGCTCTAAGTCTCTTGGCGTGCTTATTGACGAAAATCTTACATGGGAAAATCATGTTGACGCTTTATCTAAGAAAATTGTGTCTGGTATTGGAGCTATAAAACGCATCAATTATTGTTTACCCCCCACCGCCTTGCATGATGTATATTATGGCCTTGTCCAATCACACTTGGACTATTGCAGCGTGGTATGGGGTAGCTGTGGTAGTGTTAAATTGCAGCGGCTCCAGAACCGTGCGGCACAAGTTTTCAAAAACTCCAATTATGATGCAGATGCGAGTATACTTTTAAATGACTTGGGGTGGCAAAATCTTGAGACTCAGCGGCAAATTCATAGGGCTGTGATGGTGTATAAATCTATGAATTACCTTGCACCTGATTACATGACTTCAAAATTCATACTACACAGCGATTTATTTAATTCCCACAACTTAAGAGATTTTGAAAATAAGCCTGCTGTTCCCTTGCCACGAACCAATAACTATAGAAATAGCTTCTGCCAGAGCGGAAATGTTCTGTGGAACAATTTGCCCACTGATGTAAGACAATCAAATTTGCCAACTATGCATGAACTGACGTTGATCTCCACGTGATTTTGAGCTGCTAAATGATTTAATCTGTCGTCAATAGTTTTAGCATATGCGCAACAGTGTGATTGCTTAAGGATGTGCTGATTCTAGGTCTTAAGGTCATGTTTAGTGATTTTAAAACCGATATATCAACACAGGTAACGCGTCACTAGAAAAATCTATTGCAAACCATGTATAGATATGCAACTTAAAAGGTAAAACTTTTACCAGGATCTGTGCATGTGCCAGATCCTTTAGGGTACAACACGCGCGCATTTGACCCAAAACACGAGCTTGCACTAGGAAATTACGAAATATTTTGCACAAGCTATCCCTAAATAACCCTAATCCGTGTTTGATTTGGGGCCGATTAATTTAATCTGTTGCTGCATATGCGCAGTACGGCGATTGCTGAAGGTAGTGCAGGTCAGAGATTTTAACGTCAAAAACAAATGTTCAGTTGTCCCGTTTATTTTCAGTATCTATGCAGGGTGGGGTAGAGTTAGTAGGGACTTGAAATAGGTCAAAAATATTACATAAGAAAGGTTGAAACAGTAAAAATCACTCCAAATACAGGTGTGATCAGAACCATAATACATCCGTAACATTAAAACAATCGACAGCCTTTGGTATAAAAATGGTTCGCTTAAAGATTTGTTTCCATTCTTTGTAATTTCAGTGGAGAAAGATTCTGAGTGGATTCTAGTTGGCTTAAGCTCACGTTTGGTGAAATTAAAACAAGTAGGGCGTGCTGCTTTTTCGTAAATAGACCATTGCACATCGAAAAGTGCACTGCAGCCTTTCTTAGGCTCTGTGTAATTCCTTTTAGTTCAAAACGCCAGCCAACTTTTACTTATATTTATTTCAGGTCCAGGAGGTTTGCCTCAGCTCCAGATGCCCATGTAGAGTAGGGTAGGGTGAGTATGGAAATTGTCATGGACCTTATCCATCAAAAGTTATAGTTGTTGAGTGTGCGCAGTGAAGGAAGTACTACTACGAGGTCATAAATGTGACACTAATAGAGCAGAAACAATAGGAAAATCGGGCCAATTCAGGTGTAAAATATCATAATCTGTAATACCAAAATTGAGGGTGAGAAAACATTCGACAGCCTTCAGATGGTATAAAAAAGGTACCCTCGTAGATTTGCATCCATTCTCAGTGGAGAAAGGTACAATTCCTCTGCCACAAGAAGAACAAGAACTGTCGCTTTTCTGTTACGAGAGATAAATGGTAAGATTTATTTGACAATATCTTCAAGAGATTTGCTGTTAGCACCGAGAACAACGAAACAACCCACTTCTAAATAATACAATCACCGATAATCCCGAGAGCGCTGTTGGCTTGCTTTTAAGCAGAAGCGATTAATCTCTAAAATTTGTTTCCTTCATCAGGAGTTCAAGGTGTTCCTTCTGTGTTTTGCGGTCCTTGTTGTTGCCACATCTGCAGCGTCTGTATGTAAATGTGAAGACAAAAAGGTACAATTTAAAGTTGTGTCCTTTAATTGGAGTACTTAAATATAACTGTTATACATTTACTGGCTTTCAGTTTACGCCAGTTATTCCTCGTGTAGTCCGCATTTTCTGGAACTCTCCGTAAAAATGTCGAGACATTTGGTACAAAAAAGGAGTGGAAAAGTTATTAGTCAATGTGAAAAATTATACAAATTCAAGAAACTTGGTTTTGTACAATTAAAGGCCAACTGATGTCTCTCTTATGTTGCAGCAAAGCGTGTCCAAATACAAGGTAAAAGTAAAGAATGGAGATAAAGAGTTTGAAGAAGAAGTTGAAATCGACACTGAGAAACAAACAGAAACCTATCGCATCCCAAAGACAGATTCTGGGAACGCGGGAGAAGTCGATGTTGTTTACGACTTTAAGAAGGTAAAATACTTTGGTCAAGGCAAAGTGGGTGTGAAATTTAATGATCTTGATTGAAAGTTTTCTCAACTCGATTTTAATTATTCGCATTATTGCTTACATACTCTCTCGCTCAGCCAAATATCTGTCTATATCGGTGTTGTAATCTGACTTTACACCTGTTCGTTTTATTCATTGTTTCCTTTAAACTTTATTGTGAATTATGATATCACAACAACATTGCTTATGTTTTCCTTTTGTTGTAGAACTTGACCATGCAACGACTGTCGGCTGCAAAAGCCTGTTTTCTGAGTGAATTCGCTGAAAATATGCCCAAGCCTAGTGACCTCGTCAAGTTACTTGACCAGGTAATTCAAGTGAGATTCTTTTTCATTGGGATATTTAGGTCGCTACGGTGTTTTAATAGGAAATAGAAGTGAAGTTTAAGGTGGTAAATTTGAATGTCGTTACGAAAATGCCAATGATTAAGTTTTCAATTAGTTTTGAAAATATTTCGACAAGCTTGTGTTAAGCCCCACTTAACGAGCATAGCAAGCCTAGAAAACCTTTTTTTATTTTTCATAAACTTATTGGATGGCCGGGAAGTCCTACCCCCTTACCAACGTTCCCCCTTACCAAGTTTCTGAGTTTTCGAGTTGCAGGAATTTTTCTTTAAAATAAGGGCTTTTTAATACAGGCGATTAAACATTCGAAAACAGGGCAAGTTAATGTTTAAAGTGGACTGCTTTCGTTTAGTATACACTGAACTTCTCCTGTGCGTGAAGGTTACTAAAGGCGTTTTAGGCTTATCTTATTCTTGTTACTCTTTCCAAAAGAGCGCCCCAACGACAACAGCTAGAAATGAGACGAACAATGAATACGAGGTCGTTTCGACTGTCACTGACCGCTCGGACCTGAGTGATGAAATGGCTTCTATGTGTGCCAAGCTGCCCATTTATCGCGTCAAAAAGACAACGCCGTTGTCCATAAGTGTTAAACGTAAGTGTTCCACTTTATTAGCTAGCGTAATGTTTAGAACAACAAAGTGTCATTCATTTAGTCATTGCTAAAAAAAAAAATCACTAAAAACATTTCGTTTTCAGTGGAGGTTAAGTTGGAAACTAATGTCTTGGAAATATAAATGCTAACTCGAGAAGAAATTTTGGCCAAAAAAATCATCTACCAACAACTGACAATTTCGCTTTTTCTTCCCTGGCTCTTACTTCACTGAGCAATGAGAGGGAGGGTGACCTTTATATACGTTTTTGTTTTGTTGGGAGCACGACTTGTAACCTTCAACCCACTCATAGGCCCGTCATTAATGTCAGTGTTGGATATAAGTCCCTGAGTCAGTCAATGAAAATCACTTTCAAATCGAAGAAATTTAGAGGAAATGCATGGTGTGGATTGGGCATGCGTCAAAGCACGAGTTGTTAGTCAACAATTCTTTTTTTGAGGAAGTTGTTATTCGGGCTATGTGGATAACAGCCGCCGAGATCTGCATAATTCTTCATATCATACGAAAGCCGAGTTCAATAATTGTTTTAATATTCATTCAAAGATTTTAAGTTCTTAACAACCTTACCTCCTCATAAACTTTCTTTAAGATATTTGCCTGTTTCGCGGCATAGTTTTAGAATCTGACCAGATGTTCAGTTTTCCTTGCAGATACTCCTCAAAAAGTAGATTACATCCATCGAGCATCACTTTTTGCGTATTCTTGCATTTTTTCCGTTCAGTCGGCTGTGTCGTCTTCGGATAGCCGTGAGCTCTTTCGCCATTTCTTGAGTTTACTCATGCCAAGCATCGCTCGCTTCTTCCAAATTTTGTCAGCGCCAATTAGTTATGAATAATTAACCTGGGGGTTTAAAACCAATCAGAAACGGCAAAATGTTTTGAATGAATATTAAATTTATTGATGTTTGACAGATTTATGACGAATTTCAAGAGCTCAAAGTTACGTACTTATTTAACCAGAGTAAATAACTTTGAAAAAAACTTCGAAGATCGGGGAATTCTTGATATGTTTCGTGACTCACAGGAAAATCTCCTTCCTTTTCATTTTGACATTGTTTGTTTTGTTACGTATGACACTTGCGAATTATGTCGCATGTGAATAACTTTTACTCCGTAAAGCCTATTTCGTGTTTTAAACTTTCTACTTTTATAACAGTTTCAATTTATTTATTTTTATTGAAAGTGTCCTTGTAATAAAGGTTTACTTGCTTTTATCCACTTACTCATATTGCAGGTGTGAAGCGTTGCGTCGTTGTCTGCTACACGAGATGCTATTATTGCCGTAGGTGTTACTATTGTTCGTGGTACGTTTGTTGTGGACGGACATGTGTCATACTCTGCTAAAAAAAATGAGAGCTGGCGCAGAGCTACTGAACATGCCTGTGCAGTGATCATCGCACTAGATCGACTTTATAACTCGAAGTGATCCTAGGACACATGGTAGTACATCCAGTTGCTACATCTATGATTTTACACTAGTTGATAGAAATAAGGAGATGTTATTCTCAATTTAAGCGTTAAATAAAAACAATCAGTTTGGTTTTGGAAGAAAGTAAGGTCAAAATAGATTTAAGGCTTTTTTTATTATAAATCTCTGAGGTGTCAGTATGAATCTAGAATACTTAAACTCGCAACTGGTGCAATTTAACAAACAGTAATAAGAAAGCAAATAAAGTCAATTGAACTGTTAAGTCTGGTGTGTGTGTTTTCACTTTTGTCCAAGGGGCTCAGAATGGAACTGCGAACCCCGGTTTTGTAGTTTGATCTTACAAATTAAAAAGTAGTTTGAACTGAGACGTAATTGTGATTTGAACACCTGTGTCACGTTGTAAGTGTCTCAGTATGAGAGGAAACCATTGAAAACGGCAGGGTTTCTAGCAAAACGCTCACGCCGCCGAACGAAGAATGACACAGCCGTTTAGTGATTAGCTTTTGGCCGAAACTAAGTGAATCAAGTTGCATTTCATTTTGCCCTCAAGTGGAGCTTGATTTACTCAGTTCCCAACCCTGATCACTTAACTTCCGTCTTTTGTCGTTCTGCAAATACCCCGCCCGTGTTGAATACGGAACGAGATCTTGGATAACGTCTGATAACCCTGCTGTAACCAAATATGGTGAATGAGCTAGTCATAGAGTAAGCTAGAGTGAAAACGTTTTCTTTTTCTCGCAGAGACCGGAAAAGAATGGCGGCCGGCGAAAGCACAGACTGTTCTCGTCAAAATTACTAAAAGAAAACTGAATAACTGGACTATTACAGCAAACACTTAGAAAGTCATATACCGCAATTACTCGAATAGCGCTCCCCTTAACGGGCCTGTTTCACTGTACGGCGCTTGTCTAATGTGACAATAACTTAATGCTTTTAAATCAATCGGAAAAGAATTTACATCATTCAAGTTTATCGTTCGCGACGCGCGAGTCTTTCGGACGAGTAGTTCGATATTATATATCCCAGGCATTTTATCGCCAAAAGTCGGTCAACCTGCCACTAATTGCAAAAGAGGGTTTTTTAACGGTTTTGGTCCAGGAACGTGTCCTCTATAACATATCAAAAGTCCTCGAAAATCCGAGTAGGGGAAATTGACGAAAAACGAGTTTTTGAGAGGCCTATACTGCGCAGCATGGAAACGGGGTTGCATTTACTGTCTGTTGTGTTGCTCCAGTTTGAAGCCACGTGCAACATGGGCTAGTGAAGATTGAGAGAATTTATTGTGTTTTCCTCCTAGGTAAGTGCATTTATGTAATCATTAAATAAAATAACTGTTCTTTATAAGATTCTTAAATCAGGAAAAAAAACAACAAAAAAAAAAACACGTAAAACCTGTCGAAAATGTCCACGATTGCTATAGCTAACTATCTCGGCAAAGCATTTAGCGAGGAATTACGTCTTCTTAACCCACAAGCGAATTTAGAACTTTTAAAAGGATAATTTTACACTGAAAGTAAAAGTAATGTTATGTTCTAAGATTATATAATCCAAGAAAAAATTATTTGACTTAAATGTCTAGAGTAGAGACTTCCAAAATGAATCTTTCACCTCGGCGAAAAACCTGTTTTTCACTCATCGCTTTGCGCTTACTTTTTTGTCACGAAACTTGACTCATTACTGAAAACAGTATGCTGCCCAGTATCCGGACACTTCAGTTTAATATTGCAATAACTTTCTTTTGCTAGACGCAAGAGCTCTGAAATTTGGCCCAGAGAAAATCTCTTTAGTCCTTTATATGACGAAAGACAGTTTACTTTTTTTGCCTTTGTTTCCATCGCGAAATTAATATTTTTGCAGAGCTCCTATGTTGTCCAGTATCCGGCCACAACAATAACAACGTAATTTTACATAAATTTTGACAGGCAAGCGACTTAAAAGCTTCTCTTGCACTTGCAAAGTAGTCTGATAATCGATTACAAAAATATAACCTAGCATCGTGAAATAAAACATAACAAATTACTGGGTTATGGTGAGCAACGCGAGCGGCTGTTAAATGGTATAATTCTTACTTCCTTGTCTAGGAGCTTTTTCACTGATTTAAGGAAGACATCCGTGGACATGCCGAAGCCGCGGTTTGCTAGCTCAATTAGCCAATCTGCTGTTCCATCATACTTGTGTTTTTATTTATATTTTATTTTTATTTATGTTTTATTTTGATTTGATTTGATTATTTTTTTTTTACCCTTTTTAAGATGTGTATGCTAAAAATTTCCGAATATGTACAGTAGGGTTATATGTAAGCTTGTGCTTAATGATAATCTTATGTCCTTTTTTACATTGTAAAGCGCTTAGAACAGCGATGTATAAGCGCTATGTAAATTCCATTATTATTATTATTATTATTATTAAAAGCTTCTCTTGCACTTGCAAAGAAGTCTGGCAATCGATTACAAAAATATAACCTAGCATCGTGAAATGATTAAAAACATAACAAATTACTGGGGTATGGTGAGCAACGCGAGCGACTGTTAAATGGTATAATTCTTACTTCCTTGTCTAGGAGCTTTTTCACTGATTTAAGGAAGACATCCGTGGACATGCCGAAGCCGCGGTTTGCTAGCTCAATTAGCCAATCTGCAAACGACTTTATTTCTTCATTTTTTATTAAAGAAAAAAAGCTTGGGGAAGGGACCTCAATCTGAAGGGTCAAAGGTCACCCTCCTGGAAAGGTAAAAGGTTTACCACGCGACCATTATTAAGGTGGCCCGAACCTATTTGTATGCGCGTTGGTTATGTTTTTGAATCGTGTTTTTCAGCGGAAAGATTTAACCGATTTCTATGATTTTTGGCATACTTAGGTCGAACTTTAAGAAACTGTTATTTTTTGTCTTGTAGATATAAAAACGTTTGAGTTATCGGAATATGTTTAAAACCCCATTTTTGCAAAAAAATGTCAATAACTTGGAAACCCTATAATCTTACATCTATAATTTTACATCTAGTTAATAGTCTCATTTGTACACCTAATAAATAGAAATCACCTTTGGCCACAGTAGATAAGGAGTGGAAAACAAATTCTTCCCGAGCAAAATCACCTTTGTACCCACCTACACCACCATTATTCTATAATTTTATGCTATAAAGGCCGTTAAGACACGATAGTCCCCGGTGGCAGCCAATTTACTCGTTATAACTTCTCGGTGTCTCTCTGTCTAAAAGAAAGGCCAAAACGAAAAATCAGGCTGGATTCTTTTTGTGTGGCTCGCGATCGATACAATTCTATCTGGTAGCGTGTAAACCAGCCTTTTTACTCCATCTCTGAGGTAAAGAATTATCTACAATCAACTCTTTGCCTATTAATCGGATCATAATATTTTGTCAGAGCACTAATCTGAATTCCGTACGCTTCATTTAACGGTTACAGCCTTATTGGAGGCAACCGATAGTTGGGCCTATGATATTGATATAGGTAATGTTAACGCTGTTATTTTTCTTGACCATAAGAAAGCGTTTCGTACTCAGAAATGCACTGTCAATTGTTCCTTTTTAGAATTTTGCACCCTGAAGTGTTGTAGCCCAGGGAACAATATTAGGGCCTCTACTATTTTTGCTATATATCAATGATTTGGCCAATTGTCTGTCTCACTCTGAGCCAAGAATGTATGCAGATGATACCCATCTGACTTATTCGAATGGTAATATCCACTCCATTCAGTCTTCCCTGAACGAAGACTTGCTCAACATAAATGGCTGGCTTACCGCAAATAAATTAACGCTAAATATGACTAAAACTGAGTTCATGTTAATCGGTTCGAGGCAAAAGCTTAATAATCTACCTTCTCTGCCTTTCTTGAATATAAATAACGTTCCTATCAAACATTCTCAATGCTCTAAGTCTCTTGGCTTGCTTATTGACGAAAATCTTACATGAGAAAACCATGTTGAAGCTTTATCTAAGAAAATTGCATCTGGTATTGGAGCTATAAAACGCATCAATCATTGTTTTCCCCCTACCGCCTTGCGTGATGCATATTATGGCCTTGTCCAATCACACTGACTATTGCAGCGTGGTATGGGGTAGCTGTGGTAAAACTTCGTGTGATAAATTGCAGCGGCTCCAGAACCGTGCGGCACGCCTTCTTACAAACTCCAATTATGATGCAGATGCGAGTATACTTTGAAATGTCTTGGGGTGGCAAAACCTTGAAACTCAGCGGCAAATTCATAAGGCTGTGATGGTGTTGAAGTCTTTGAATTGCCTTGCACTTGATTACATGTCTTCAAAATTCATACTACCCAGCGATTTCTTTAATTCCTACAGCCTTGGAGATTCTGAGAAATAAGCTTGCTGTTCCCTTGCCACGAACCAGTAATTACTACAGAAATAGCTACTGCTACAGCGGGGCTGTTCTGTGGAACAATTTGCCCACTGATGTAAGACAAGCAAAATCTTTAACTAACTTTCGGAAACTGTTAACTTCTAGATCGAAAACGGCATTCATGTTAAATAGGCTTTAATTTTATGAATTAATTTTTTCTATTTATTTATTTCATCATTCATTTTTGTAGGCGCTATTACTGTTATTAATTCAATAGTTTGTAACTTTTTTAGGATATTGTATATTCATTTAGCCTGATGTTTTTACCGTGTGTAAATAAAATTGATGATGATGATGAAATATCGCAGAAAACCAGTGTGATATCTATATGTTTGGCTGTAGGGGACATACAATTTAAGGTGTCTAAAATGCGGCGAGGAAAAGTGCGCCCACCATACACAACACGACAAGCCCAGTGCAGTTTACCCGCTAGCCATTGCAGTTGAGTTTTTGTGGCGCGACGCTTGGTTTGGAAGCAACAAAGAACGGCCTGGAGATATGTTAATTTATCCTGCAGTAGGGTCATGGTACTAGAAATGGTATCCAGCTGAACACCGGGGAAGACGGGTCGCTGGGTAGTGGGGACCAATTTTTGCTTACTGATCCTGAACCATAAATCTTGGAGGAGCGTCACAAGAATATTATACGCCCGTTCGCAGTCTGCCCGAGTGGCCCCAAATACAAGAAAGTTCTCAAGATACACAACAATGTTGGGGAAACCTTTCCTGGCCATCATGCGCCGCACTGCTTGAGTGATGCGGTATAAAATTTCCGGAGAACTTTTAGCCCCAAATGGACGGCGAGGGTCATAGAAAAACGTGTCGTAGTCGTCCCCCATAAAACGCCGTTTGCAGCCGGTTGCCTGACAATTTGTAGGACGAATGGGGATGGAACGGTAAGCATGCTTGAGATCCTTTTTTTGCCATCACATATTTAGGCCTAATCAACTTAATTATTTTTACTGTATAAGCAGCTGAAGGTAATGTTGAATAACTTCATGAGAATTTAATTTCCTATTCGCTAGGAGATCGAGGTTGTAAAAAATTCTAGTATTTCCTATCACCCGCTGTTGCAGTGTGACCTGTTCTGATTTGGGCTTCTTAGGCCCATAGGGGACAACAAGTTTAGTGTCACCACCTTCTGAAAGTGTTCTTTTATCCTCTCTGGGGACAATGTTATCTTAAAGTCAATGATTCTCAAAACTTTCTCACCTTTCTCTCTTTCCTTTTTCTCTCTCTTTCGGCAGTTGAGCAGGCTTGAGAAATCTCTCGGAGGATTCATTGGCGACAGTATTTGCAGACAGCTGCACAGCCGGCAAGGTTGGAGTCGATTGTTGGCCGGTCGCGTGACCAGGAAAAGACCAGTTATGATCCTGGCTAGACATGGGTGAAGGAAATGACAATAAAATGCCATCCAGGGGCTTTTCTTTTAGGTGGCGTTTCATTTTGGCAATTGTCGTTGGTTCACTGTTGCGGCCAGCGTCAAACATCTGCCTCGACGCAACCAAACTTACGCGTTTTTCGTCTACTTCACGCTGAAGCGCAGCCAGCTTGTGTAGCTTCTCAGCTGTTGTGCATTCCCACGAGCCAAGCTTTCCAGTTCTTGCTCTAGTTCCAAAATCTGCGAGTCTATGTCCTGGCACGCGTCGATATTGATCTTGCCCTGGCGTTGGGAGCGCTGAGGTGAACTTTTTTCTAGTCCTTCACAAAACTTAATCGAAATTCCCCAACTGACCCCGGCCATCGGGACGTTCTCTTCTTCTCTGTTGATTCTTTGCACTAGGTCTGATTGAGATCAGAATCAGCCATAATGCGAATTGGAACTAAATGGAAACTGATGTAAAACTAATTAAACAGCAATGTGCACATGCTTGCTGTAAAAATGCTATGTGAAATAAGTATATTAAGAAACTCAGCTTAAGCATCGGTTGCATGCAGTGGTTTTACTAGACATTATATTGAGCAAGACCTAGTAGTTTTAATGCAGTTATACAATTCTACATGTATTGGTAAACTACCTAACCCAAAAGGAAGATGGACGCTACCCGGTCATAAGTATAGCGCTCCTTACAACGATCTAGATAAACAGGTACGTATTGATCCAAAAACCAGTGAGATACTTGAGATCTATGATCCTCCCACTGGAAAAACGGACGCTATATCGGACGCTATATCGATGTTGATTAAAAAGATATTCAAAGAGGAAAGGGTCCCGAAATATCTGTGGAAAGACAAGGGGAAAGAGTACTATAACAAAAGCTTGAAAGAGGTACTAGATAAGAACAAAATAGTGCTCTACTCTGCAGAGAATGAAGAGAAATCCTCGGTGGCTGAGAGGTGGAATCGAACCATGAAGGGTAGGATGTGGAAACGATTCACGGCTCAAAATTCGACAGAGTCGGTGGATATACTACCGGGGCTGTTGAGAGAATACAACAACACAAAGCATTTCTCTTTTTACGAGCAAGAGATATTAAAGGTTGAGCTTCCCCAGGATTCCCTATTCAGGATTGAAAAGATGATACGGCGAGATAACAAGCTCGGTAGAACGCTTGTTAAGTGGAGCGGGTACCCTGATATTATTTAAAAAATAGAGAGCATTCATATGCAAAAGAAAAAAAAAAAGATGGCTGAACCTAATGAGAAACTATATCTGAACCTAAAAGAGATTCATAAGATGTGCCATGAAAAGAGGATCAAAAACGTAAAAATAAAAACAAAAGAACAGCTTCTTGAGGAGCTGGGGATCGACCCTAAGAAGTTAGTTAAGCCTCACCGTAGTACCTCAAAACCGGTTAGATTACGTAATCTAACCTCTGGTTTAACTACCGATTACGAAAGCATATACCGCTGTGGAAAAGATCTGGGGATCAACCTTAGAACGAAAGACAGGTACCTAAGCTAAAGCAAAAACAAAGGTGAGCCCGAAAAATTCATGCATTGCTCGAAACAGCTGGCGATTTCATACCTTTGAAAACCCGTGATAAGATAACCTATAGACCTTTTTCATTCAAATAGGATGAAAAAAAGTGACTTAAAGATGTAGGGGTAATATATATGATAAGATACTGTGCTTGAAGAAAGACACGCTCGGATTAAGTCAAAGCGACTATCAGCTACCCCACGCGTTCCCACCGTACCTCATCCGAGAGGGATACCGAGACCGAGACCTTTCCCGGCGCGGAGAACTGCCAGGAGAGCCAACCATGCTCCTAGAACGCTATTAGATACCGATATCCACATCCCACAAGCGCTGCCACCTCCTATATAACAACCGACAAAATACCAAAAGGTAAAAAAGGCGGTTGGGTGGGGAAAGAAAAAGGTAGATGATTGGGGAGAGCGATTTCGCAACGCCCCCACAGAAGAACCGTGTCCTGTTTAGGACACGCCCAAAATTATATTTCTGTTTAGGACAGAAAGGAACAAAAAATGTAGGCCATATAAGGAAGTACACATTTGAGGGCTCAAATTAAGCTTTATTTTGCGCCCTAAAAGATAACATTCTAAAGCAGAAAGGTAAATAAGAGATACAGAGGTGGCATTTTGCGATCTAAAGTGATTGTCTGTGTGCGTAAAAATATTAATATAATTTGTCATTCTGTCCTGAAACATCCAAAATCAGCAGTTTGCTAAGCAGGAAAATTCCAATATTCCTGTGATCTAAGGCACCATATCAAGGCTTAGGGTGACGAAATAATGGACGAAATTGTCCACCTAAGCCTGTGTGTTAACTTATGTGGATCGAATGTGGACACTGCTGTACGGTCTGGCAAATGGAATCTTTCTTGGCACAATTTGAAATTCTGAAAAGGTTCATTGGGCAAGAAGTCTTCCCACCATGCATTACTGATATTGATATTTCCTTTGTCCGTGGCAACAACTCCAAGTGATCCGCATAACCATCTAAAAGCTGAATTCTCTTAAAGAAACTCACCCTTGCAAAAGTGGGCCGACCATAATCATGATTTTTTGGGGGACGGGAGATTTGATTCAGGGAATTTTTTTCCCCAGGTCTAAGCGCTCTTTTGATTCATGTTTTCTGGTGTGCACTAAAAGTGGCTGGCTAAGTCCATGCACTGTGTAATTGGTTCCTTGACCAGGCAAAAGAAGTTTTTTTCTCATAATCAGTTCCAAGTCTGTTTGCAGAATATACTTTCTTGAAAAGTCCAAAGTGCAGCTCCTAATAAATGCTGTAATAGCATGTCAAACGTGAGTTAATTCTGTCTTCAACTTTCTGTCCTTGAATTTATATTGATTAATACATGTACAGTCTACAGGAACTACATTTCTTAGCATTACCAGATTCAGTGCAGTGTGTATAATATAATTATACATAGTATAAACTCGGAATACAATTCCTATCATGATTAAACCAATTTGTACCACCCACTCTTCACGACACTTCAGTGAAGAATACTATGTAAATAACCCACCCATAATACATGCATTTATGGACTAGGAAATAATGGTAGTGTCTGTACAGTCTTGACTATTTGCCATCCCCCTTTTTCTTTCCAAGGCCAACAAGGTCCTTGATTCTCTCTTTGGCTAGCTTGTATTCCTCTTTAGAGAAATGTCTCCTTAGAAGAGGATCAGAGAGCATGTAGAAGTTATCTACTGCACGCATGATCAACAGCAAAGCTCTTATATAAGCATCTTGAGAAACATTTTCCAAAGCCACTTGACGAATTTCTTTAACCAAGGCAGCCTCTTTTTCTGCAAAACAAAGGGCGGAATCATGAAAACTGATTATTCAAACAATTTTTTGTCAGTTAAAATTAATACACTTTATTTATACACCTATTTCATGTATGTTGTGTTAAAACATGACGTTCCTTATAAATGATTGTTAGTAACCCAGGCAATGCGGTAGAAAACAAAAACAGCAACAGGTAATTCAGTTAAAAAAACAAAAAACAAAAGGAACCTCTGACCTAATTCCTCCGGAACCTCTGACCTAATTCCTCCGGGATTGTCCAAAAGTTGGATTAAGTGCCATCAACCAGTTAAATCATATCTATGGTGTAGCACATAAGTATTTGGAAAACCGTATTGTTGCCTTATCCATTGGAGGGATATTTAAGCTTCATATGACAACAATGACTTTTTGTCATCTTACACACTACCTACAGGGTTAGATTGCCAGGGGGTTAGAGGCAGAGCGACAATGATAAATAATATGATAGTATTAGCAATTGCCGTGTGAGTCACATGCAATGCAATTCCAGCAAAATTATCAACCAATCATTTGCAAGGAAAAATCATGATTCCAATGGAAATAACTGTCTTGTTCCTGTTCCCCTCATACGGGCCCAACTCCCGTCATACCCCAGGGGTTCCCTGATCTCCCTGTGAGCAACAGGGTGTCCAGCAGCATGGTTGCTCAAATAAAATAGGAAAATAGGACACTTAGGATTATGAAAATAGGAAAAATAGGAAACTTTCTATTAAAAAATTGGAGAAAATAGGAAAATCAATAGTACTTTTCTCGACAAAGATAGATTGACTGCACCACATCAGGGTTATAATAAAGGCTACGAGTCCTTAGCTTCCACGTTCCAGGATTTAGATCAACTTTCACTGGTAAGAAGGCGTGAAAATGATCATTATCGTTTAGTTTATTGGCTCAGTGTGTGTAATCAGAACTGATGATATGCTGGACTAGAGGTTGAGCATGGTTTTATAATCAAAGATGATCATATGCAAATTCCCTTCAAGTTGGCAGCAAATCTTTCAGAAGTTTTGAAGAGTGAAATTTCTTAGGACCGAAATTTGTTATGATTGTGTTGTCACTGAAGACTATCGAACAAGGACTTAAAAGTCCTATGGAAAGCTTTCCTTCCATTAATCTGCAATCAGTGGCTGGTTGAGAATAATTATGCTTGTTTGAGTCAAAAGACCGCATAATTTTAATTTAAGTACAGAACCAGGCTTTCCGGTCCGCGGTGTATGCAAAATGACACTGACCTATTCCGTTAACCAGATTGTAAGTGTGTCATGGTTAAGTTCTAAGAAGAACATAACACTCTGCTTAGCTATGACTGCAAGACCGGTTTCACGACCAAAATATTGGATCCTTTGTCAGTAGCTTAGGAATAGCTGTTAACAAGCTAAACGGTTCACCAAGGGGGGCTAGTGCTGTAAACAGCTAAACTTTAGTCTGTTCGTGGCATCCAGAATCAGCTAGTGATTGGATTTTTAAACAAGAAGCTGATTGGATGATTTATCTGCCCTTTGCTGTGAGAGGACAACTTGATCCTGATTTCAGGTTGAAAGATAAACATAAAAATGCACATACTGAAATGCAGTTTCTGTGCTATGCACATTATTATTCAATAGTCATGAGAACTATAACACGACATACAATACATGTAGGTGCACTAGAAAATTATACAAAAAGTAGTAATAATAATAATAATTTAAAATTTATAAAACGCCTTTTCCATGCAAATATCATCAAAAGCGCGTAAAGTAGCAATATAACAAAGTTGTTAACAGAACCCTAATAGGCAATAGAGGACATGGGAAGAACAAATGTAAAGTTCTATTATTTTTGCTAATATTAGAACATCAAAGTCAAAATACTACTTGCCTTATGATAAAGCTCACTCAAAAGCTAATTCCACTTTCAATTTAGTTACAAATTTTGGCTTCACCAGCCAAAAAATAGGAAAGATAGGAGGTTTTAGTTTAAAAATAGGAGAAAATAGGAGTAGGCTCAAAAAATAGGAAAAAATAGGAAAAAATAGGAACTGGACACCCTGAAGGTTGCCCTGACAGGTGTACTATTGAACTGACCCCTAGCCCCAAAAGGATAACACCTGTGACTGGATTTAAAAGTTAGAATAATTTTCATTACTTACTCTGACTTCAAGATGAGTGCCAAGTAAGGCCCCAGTTGTTTACAAGGTGGACAGTGCTATACTATAGCTTTATTACTATCCCGTGGATAGTGGAATATTTTATTGGATTTTTTAAATACTAACCCACTGGATGGTGATTTAATTATATAGAGCATTTTCACATGACGTCATGTCTGCCATGTTGGCTTCCCAAACAAGTCCTGTGAGAGTTCAACATTTTTCTCATGTAAACGCTTTCTTTGGATCCAATAAATTTGCATATAGCTGCTGTCCACACGAGTTAAAATGCTCTATAAGGTGGATAGCGCTATCCAACTTTGGAGCAGCTGGGGCCTGGTTTACAGGTACCACTTACAATGAACCCTTTAGTACAGTTAATTGTAGAGCTAATTGATTGACCTACAGCTATCGTTGTCCACTAATAAAAAAATATTATGCCCCATAAACTATTTGAATAAAGAATTTGTACTGATATCTGTATAAGTAAACTAAAAATGATTAATTTAAAAGCAAGCTTCAAAATATGAGTGAAAATCAACGCATAAAAAAACATAATTTTGATCCCTTTTTGATTGCAAAGCACACTTCTTATGACCAAAGGAGTTTGCTAGTGGCACACATTGGGAATTGGCTGGCTGATATCAATATTATTGGAAAGCCAAAAAAAATAACAGGAATTTCAGGCTCGAAAAGTGAAAAACACACTGTATTTAGCTGTTTTACAGATTTGCTGGACAATTGAGTGTGTTAATCCTTGCACTCTTTATTTTATATGTAACAACTACATGTAGACCCATTTGAACCGAGAGATGCCCTTAAGGACCACTCCCATCAGTTTCATACACAATTCAATTCAGCACCCTCATCACTTGAAAAACTAATGTACCGCAGGCCCTAGCTGTCATGCAATTCATTAATTATGTCGGCCTGCTAATTTCTTAATTGACGTACCTGGTTGTATAGTAGGATACTTCATTCCAAAGAACTTCTTCTTCTTGTCAAGAATACCCTGGTCCACAAGATCATCCAACGCTTTGTAAGCACAGGATTTTTCAGACTTATCTTTCCATATACAGACTTCTTTTTCAAAATAATCTTGGACCTTTTTGGGCTTTTCAGGTGACTTATCCTGATGCTTCTTAATTTGTTTGAAAAGAGCATCATCTAAACATGTAATTCCAGTTGGGGTAGTATCCTTTACCTTTAAGAAAAAAAAAAACATATAAATAATAGCTGCTGATCAGGAAAGCATTATGGTGGCCACTAAGTTAGCTAGGGGTGTCTTTAAAGACAGTCATCCTGAACACGTACATGTAGAGGCAAGAATTTCTGATCAATTACATTTGATTTGTAATCATACTACCTTGTTGAAAAATCAAAGAGCCATAAAATAATGCACTTCCTCTCAATTTCGGATGTAAGATAATTTTTATGTGCTCAGCCAAGTTTTGGCATTAGCAAGATTCCAGCTCATTATTTAAAGCAAGCATTGGTCACATGACCTCTTAATGCAAGTGGCCTAATGGTCTCACTTACATGTAGGGTTTTTGGGACAAAGTCAGTGTATTTGCTCATCTAGGGATCGCTGGATTAGGGCTATGGCTAAAGAATTTTACAAAAAAATGCCATGACACTGACCGCACAGAAATTATGCTTAAAAAAGAACACAACATCCCTGGCACTTGTTTAGATTAACGTGGCTGGCTCTTTAGATGTAATTTAGATGTCTGTTTTCATTCGGTCTTCTTTAGAGGTTACTGCATGTAGTTGAAGCTTAAGCCACACTCACATTGGTCTTCCTTAGGTGTTTAATTTGAATTTTCCAGCAAACATTCCTTTCACCTTGCGTTTGAATGCCAACAGTAACTAATAAGAGAAGGATGTCTTGCGACTCAGAGCACAAATTTGATATAATTTACTAAAAAGGAATGTTCCTTATGCTCTGCCACTTACTTTCCTTGAATGGAAATTTTTGTTGAAATTATTGTTTACTGGAATAAGAATAATAATAGGACAATCACATGACTTTTGGAGGGCATACCAAGTAGCATCATTTGCGCCCGAACGGAGCAAGGTTGCAAATGATGCTACAAGGGACACAATTATATTTTAATGCCCCTTAAAAGTCATGTGATTATCATTACATTATTATCTGCAATACACAAGGTGAAATCTTTGCCGCAGTGAGCAAAATGAAAACACAACAAAAATCTAATAAACTCAACTAACTTATTCTTCGCATCTTTCCAAACGCCGTCCATTTTCTGCCCCCATGAAGTAGCGATTCAATTTCTGTCTGTCTCCTGACTGAATAGATGATTTGTGTTTTGCTTTAGCATTGTTTTGTTGGCGGACATGAATTCGCAGTCTTGCAAAATGTTTATGTTTCAGCTGAGTGGAGCTCAGGTTAGATGGCGATGAATGACTCCATGATCTCATTCCAGTTCATGCACTTGGAGTGAATGCACAGCCTTTCTCTGTTTTCACTTCAGCGAAGAACTTTTGTAGAATTTCACTTTATTCACAGATCCACTGTAAATTAATTTTTCTTTTCTCACACCATTTCTCGAACTTTTTTACTCTCCACTCTTGCTCTCTTGGTGTTTTTTGCTTGAGCTTTAACTTTTGCTCAATTTCATCCAGTTGCTCATTGTTTACGTCCAAATTTTGACCAGAAAAAAGCTTAAAATTTGGGACTTTTCCATTTTAAAATAGAATCTCCAAACGTCAAACGTTCATCACAAAACTACAAAGTGAGCAAGGGCAAATTCATCCACAAAAACTTGCGCCAACTCTGGCACTGAAATGGTATCCTCAGGTACTCATTGGCCATGCAAAGTTGTTTGACATCTCTACAGCCAATCGCAGTCAGGGCAGGAAATGCATTTTCAGCCCACCCATTTCCCATTTGGCCTGCAAAAAGGCGTGTTTTACAGAGGGCAGTTTATCATTTCGCAGCATTTTGATAATAATGATGTCTGAATAATTTTCCTTTTTGTTTCAGTCAACACTGTTTCACATACAGCATACATGTAGCAGCCCAATCAAAATGTTTTACTATACAGTGCTAAGTGGCAAAATGATATAACCAAAGTATACATAACAGGTGGCATGGCAAAGGCCTTACTAAATAAACCTTTAAGTATTGAATAAGAGCCAGTATTTCACGGGAAGCAGCAAAATTGCAGACTGCTTCCTCACTTTGACCAGGGTCTAAAAGAGATTTATCGCGATCCATGATTTGACCAAAAGACAAAGTGGGATTCTGGAAAACACAAGATAATTATCTTAACCGGAAACAGGATTTTCTGGTCACCCCAGAAGCCAGATTTGCCAAAATTTGGGCACGGGACCAGGGATTTTTTTAACCATATGTCGGGAATTTGGGAAATCCTATGTTTGAGCAGCAATTGTGAATTAACCAGGCAAGCGTTAAGTGGTATCTCCTCTAAAACCAGGAGCTGCATGATTCCTAATTCAAACCAAACTATAGAGAGTGTGCCTTGTTGTATTTTTTTTGGAAAGAAAAAAGGAATTCGAGAAAGAGATATCCAAAATTGTGGGATGCGGGATTTTCATGAAAAAGGAGTGGGAATTATATCATATTTAACTCACAATATCTCTCTGTTTCTGATTTGCTCATGCCCCTGGCTTATTCTTCAGAGCTAACTACACAGTAAAGGCTATCACCAGAAAAAGGGATCAGGAAAGCAAAAATCCCTGGGGACGAGATTGCATATTTATATAAGCTCACTTGTAAATAGCCAAATTTTAGCCTAAAACATAGTAACACAGCAAAAAATGCAAAATAAACAGATGGCAACTGCTATCTGGAGAATATATGTTAGATTTTAAACATCTCTTTGTATGACCATGATTTCTCGTGGAACAGACAAATGAAGACAGAAATTTAACATCAATCAAGTTAAGCTTGTTTTAAAGCAAGAACTACATGTATTTTGCATGAACATACATAATGGGTTCAGCTTTTTTATGATCTGAACAATAATATGCAGATCTTGGATGGTCTCATTCATTATAAAGGTACATGACACCCTCCTTGATCTGCATGATTCTTCACATTGTATGAAAACCTCATCCCCTAATTAGGTAGCAGGGATTGGGAAGGCCGAGGGCCATGTGCATGGCCCATAAAGTTAGAAAATGTTGCACTATAAAACTGCTAACCGAGTCCAGAATGGCCACCCTAAAGACGCGTAATAAGCACTTTAGTTATAAGCTCCTTAATTTGTGTATTAATTTGGTGTTACATGTACAACAAATAAAAACATGAACCTAACCCTTTGTTTCTTTGATCAGTGATCTTTTGCAAATGCACTCAGTTCTGTCGAGACAGACGTGCTTTGAGTTGATATATGCTTCTAGCTGTCTTTGTCTTTCTTGCCAAAACAAATTCATTTAACATTTTAATAATTATTTTTGAGATAATGCCTCCAAAGAGACTCCCGTTTTTAGCACGAATTTGACAGCCAAGTTCAAGATCAACTGCGAAAATGAAAACAACAACAACGATATAAAAACACTTTCCAGGCCTGCAAGTAACGAATACAGAAAATTCCAACCGCGCAAAGTGGCTCATGTTTGAAAGGGATGCCATGTTTTGCAAAACATTGAAAACAAGTGGTATAGCAAAGAAGTATCGCAGCTTCAAAGTTACAGTAAGTTGGATTGGAGTCACTTACTCAGTTTAGTTTAGAATTAGCAATTATCATGCTTAATTCTGATTCTTAATAATAGACTTAGCTTGTGCTAGCTACACAACTTTCTGTGTATCAAAATAAATATAGTGACTGCTAAAAGGGTCAAATTGATTGCTCTTTATATCCTGAGTTACATGTAAGTTCAATGGATGCACTGATTGATTCAGTACATTTTGTAAAACCTGAATAAACATAATTAAAAATTGAAAAATACTCGGTACTTAATCACAATAAAATACTGTACTCACTATTTTACCAGTAATGACATATGGTTGTTGTCGAGTCATTCAAGACACAACAGCGTGCATGTGTTTATGAAACTGCCATGTTTAATTCCTCTCCTCTATTCCTGTAGTGCGCATGCCTAAATACTAAACAACACACGCGCGTGACACATGAAAGGTCAAAGTTCAATAACACAACATCTCCCCTTTTTGAGAGATTGTAAAGTAACATACAACTCGGGTATGGAACTGAAATCTACCATATGTGATAACTGAAATAAAAACAAAGTTCAAGCACAAGTTTCAAAGTGTCTTTTAACTAAAGTTCAATGTTCAGCAAAGTCCAAGGCTCTCTTGTAACTTGAGAGAGGGTCTAATGAGTCTCTTTGGTCTAGAAGCGAGACAAGGTGATGGGAGTTGCTTCAAGGGAGTCAATGCCTTGTCTCGAGCTTGTTTCTTCACAACACTAGGTGAAACTGGCTTGTCCAAGACACTGGGCGACGCTGGTGTGTTGGTAGGGATTGGGTTGACATGAGAACGGTTTCGTCTCACTGTGCCATTCTCTGTCTCGACCAAGTAGGATCTAGGTGTTTCTGCTGCTCCAGCTATTGTACCAGTGGTTCCCATATCTTTGATGTGCACAGGAGTACCAGGTTGGACTGATCTCAAGGGAATGGCATTGTGCCGTTGATTGAAGTTGAGCCTTTGAGTTTCCTTGCTTCCTTCTTCCCTTTCACGTAGCTTGTCTATATCTGGCCAACTTGGATTGAGAACAGTGTGGAAAGTTGGGATGGTGTTTCTCAGTTTTCTTCCCATGAGTAGTTCAGATGGTGAATATCCACAAGCAAGAGGGGTAGACCTGTACGCCAACAGTCCTTTGGATGGATCTTTTTCTTTCTTCAGCAATGACTTGGTGGTTTCTACTGCGCGCTCTTCTTCACCATTAGACTGTGGGAAACGGGGGCTACTTGTTGTATGCTTGAAACCCCATTCTTTTGCAAAATGAGTGAATTCGGCTGATGCATACTGTGGGCCATTGTCACTTCTTACTTCTTCAGGGATTCCATGCCTTGCAAAAATAGCTTTGAGGGCTCTGATAACTTCATGCGATTTGGTGGTCTTTTGCATGGCAGCCACCTCGATATAACGTGAGAAATAGTCCACCACTATCAGGTAGTTCAGCTTATCAAGCTCAAATAGGTCCGTGCCGATCATCTGCCAGGGACGTTCAGGAAAGAGTGTTGGCATGAGTGGCTCAGCTCGCTGCTGTCGGTGCTTGGCACAAACTTTGCAATTTTCAACCATGTCTTGAACTTCACGGCTGAGACCAGGCCACCAAACTGAGGTCTTTGCACCTTCTCTGCACTTGACTATTCCCTGGTGCCCTTCGTGTATCTTATCCAAAACTTGCAGCTTCATGGCTGACGGCACGACAACTCTAGTTGACTTCAGGATTATCCCATGTGCTGTAGTGAGCTCTCCTCTGGCTGACCAATAAGGCTTCAGTGCATCATTAAGACGAAATTTGTCTGGCCAGCCATCCAGGCAGTAACTCTTTATTAGTCGACAGACAACCTGGTCCTCATCCTGGGCTTCCTTAATCTCCATTAGTTTCACGTCTGAGACTGGTAAAGAGTCTAGGACACTGTCAACGTAGATGTTCATTTCTTCTTCAGGAACAGTGGCCATTCTGTTTGTGTTTTCTGACTGCATTCTTGACAAGGCATCTGCTATATACATTTCTTTTCCAGGTACATGGTTCACCGCTTTAAAGTGAAAACGCATGAGGCGCATTCTGAGCCGCTGAACTCTAGGAGGGACTTCATCCAAGGTACGGGTGGTGAGAAGAGGAACCAGTGGCTTATTATCTGTTTCAGCGAGTATAGACTTTCCCACTATGTAGTCGCTGAATCGCTCACATGCCCAGGTTAGGGCTAAGGCCTCTTTCTCTATTTGCGCATATCTGCATTCCACAGGGGTGAGTGCTCTGGATATGAACATCACAGGTCTCCAAGTCTGATCTTCTTGCTTCTGTAGGAGTACTCCTCCCAGTCCAAATGAGGATGCATCCGCTGAAACTTTGGTGTCTTTGTTAGGATCATAGAGAGCAAGTACTGGCGCAGCTGTCAAGATAGACTTGATTTCTTCGAATGCTTGTTGTTGGGGTGTTCCCCAGACCCACTGGCTATCCTTCTGCATAAGGTTTCGGATTGGTTTGGTCTTGTCTGCTAAATGTTCTGCAAACTTGCTTAGGTGGTTTACCATTCCTAGAAACACACGGACTTCATGAACATTCTTGGGTGCAGGTAGGTTTACTACGGCTGCAACTTTGTCTGGATCCACCTCAATACCATTTGCGCTAACAACATTGCCTAGGAACTTGATCTTGGGAACTCGGAACGTGCACTTGTCAATGTTAAGCGTAACACCAGCCTCACTTAGACGCTCTAACACTTTCTGTAATCTGTAATCATGTAGCTCTATGGTGGGGGCATGAACTAGGACATCATCAATGTTGCATTCAACTCCTTCAAGTCCTTCGGGAATTCTACTCATGCACTTTTGAAACTTTTCAGAACCAGAGCTAATTCCATAAGGCAGCACGTCAAAACAGTACCGTCCCCAAGGTGTGATGAAGGTTGTGAGTGGTCTCGAGCTTTCCGCCTGCTTTATATGCCAGAATCCAGAATTTGCATCGAGCTTGGTGAAGTACTTTGCACCTGCTAACTTTCCCAAGGTGAGGTCCACGGAGGGAAGAGGGTGATTCTCACGCTGAACATACTCATTGAGCTTTGTTAAGTCTACACACACTCTGACTTTACCATTTGGTTTAGGGGTTACTACCATTGGAGCACACCAGTCAGTTGGGTGGTCCACAGGCGAAATCACTCCACTCTTTAACATCCTTTCAATTTCATGCTTGGTTTCTTCATACAGTGGCATAGGGACCTTTCTTGGCACAGTCAGTGCAAAGGGTTTTGCATCATCTTTTAGCTTGATGGTGTACTCATCTTTCATGGTACCCAGTCCTTCAAACAACTGTGGGTAGTCACGCATCACTTTTGCCATGTGGTCATCAGTTGTCAGGTCACACAATCTTGATATAAGGTTTTAGTTTCACTGCAGCAGATCTACTCAGAAGTGGTCTTGCTAAACTTTCAACGACGTATACGGTTTCCTTTGTGGAAGTTTGGTTGTAAGTGAGAGTGACTGTGAATTCTCCCTTACAGTTCATCCTGTAATTGCATGGACCCAGGAGCACTTTATCAGTAGGCTTAAGCTGTATCTTCAGATCAATGCTAAGGAAGGTATTGTATGGGACGACAGTTACGTCTGCACCACTATCAAGCTTGAAGTTAACTGGTTTCTTGTCCACAAGAACGGTTGCAATCCATGGTGACTTTGTGGGGTTGCTTTGGACTTCACTAACGTCCACGATTTCGCCTAGAAAGAACGATTCTTCCTCTTCAGTAACTTCAAGTACTTTTCCTGGTTTTGAACTTTTACAAGCCTGCGCCCAATGACCGATTTTTGAACACTTGTTACACTTGGAGAAGCGTGCAGGACACGTTTTCTTCGGGTGCAATTTTCAAAGGCACCTTTGGCACTTTTGATCAGGATTTTTCTCTTTGGAGCTATCGGAAGGTTTCTCTTTAGACTTGTCTTGCGACTTCTCTTTGAAGTTTCCTTTGTTTCTCCGTGATTTTCCTTTCGCGATGCCATCAACGTGCGCTGGAGTAGACTTGAATCCGCCGTCAAGAATGTTTTGTTGTTGTTTCACCGTCTCTCTTTGTCTCGCTAAATTTGTAGCTTTTTCCAGGGTGAGATTCGGATCTAGTTGAAGTTTTTCCGAAAGTTCGCGGTTTTGTAATCCCACGACAATACGGTCGCGAATGAGCTCTTCTTTTAGCGCGCCAAAATTGCAGTACCTTGCCAGGCCATACAAATCTGTGATAAAACTATCCACCGATTCTCCCGCTCGTTGGCTTCTTGAGTTGTATTTTGCTCTCTCAAAGATGATATTTCTTTTCACGATGAAGTAATTTTCGAATTTTTCTTTCACTTCTTCATAATTCTTTTCTTGTTCGGCGGTGAATTCGAATGAGATGAAGATGTCGTCCGCTTGTTCACCCATTGTGTAAATTAATGTGTTTACTTGATTTTCGCCGGTTTGTTTATCAAGCCCAGTAGCTTTGCGAAATCTCTCAAACCTTTGAATCCACTTTGGCCAGTCTTCCGGCTTGAATGAAAATTTCTCCGGTGGGGTTACTTGAAAGTTAGCGACCGGTCGAATGTTTGGCAGGACAACTTGCGGTTGAGCAATCACAGGTTGTTCTTCGGCGCCCGCCAATGCGCCGGGAGGATTTCCTTCTTGTTCGGCTTCGTTATCTGACATGTTCTCGCCGTTTTGCACTTTGAATGAATTGTTGAGCGTTTGTACGAATTTTCTTCTTTTTCACTACGACGTGTTAAGCGAAATTAATCCCACTTCTGACACCATGTCGAGTCATTCAAGAGACAACAGCGTGCATGTGTTTATGAAACTGCCATGTTTAATTCCTCTCCTCTATTCCTGTAGTGCGCATTCCTAAATACTAAACAACACACGCGCGTGACACATGAAAGGTCAAAGTTCAATAACACAACAGTTGTGAGACATGGGCACTTAACAACGCTATGATGGATAAGCTTGCAGTCACACAGCGTAAGGTGGAACCCATAATACTAGGCATTACCCTTTAGGATCAAAAGCAAAACACCTGGATCTGTCAAGAAACTGGTGTAAGCGATATCATCAACGCTATCAGAGAAGCAAAGCGTAGATGTGCAGGTCACATTGCCTGGCTATTTGATAATCATTGGACCATCAGAGCAACAGACTGTGGACCCAAGAGATTGGACCAGAAAACCGGGTCATCCAAAAACAAGATGGAGAGACAATCTCATCAGACAGCAGATCGGACCCTTACGGCTAAGATTAGCCAAGCGCAGACACCTGTGGGATCGATCCAGGGAGGGGTTGAGTGAATGCAAACCCTGATGTTCATGATGATGATGATCGACACACTTTTATATCTTGAATTGCACATATAATTTCAATTCCTGTGACATGGTGTTTTGCAGGCGGTCAGTGGTTAAACTTGCATGATGGCGCGTGTTTTTTAATAAATATTACTAGACAAACAAGCATGGCAGCAAAAAAAGCAATATTACATGGAAGGCGATTTCTCAAAATCTACTCATTAATTTAAAAATTTTATGGTACTTGGCAGAATTTTTACTTTTATCGTATTTTAAAAAATGAGAACTTTAAAATGGAATTTGAACAGATGATTTTTGGGACGCGTTTAATATTACAGACTTACAATTATATTTATTAATTTATTAATTACCTAAAAACCAGTCTGTTAAAATTTGGTCAAATAAGTGTCAAATGGTAATGATTAATATTATAGTAAGCTGTGTACAAGTTTATAGGAAAATCTAATGAGCAAATTTTATGTAAACTGAGCAAAAGTGAAACTTTAAGGTTGTATTCAATTGTTCATGTTGTCATGAAAACTACGAAAATGTCAAATTTTACACGTCAGTCACATCTTGTGAGCTGCAACCCTTCTCTTGCCATGATTTGGCTAATGACAATTATATTCACAAACTGCCAAAACTGTGTTCAGCCACCTTAATGGCCTATAACTTTTCAAAGTCAGGGACAATAGACCCATTTGTCTATTTCTGACACAGGTGGATGAAGATGCCCCAAGTAAAACCCTACAAGATTTGTATAGTAGTAAGACAAAAGTCAAATTTAGTGAAAATGTTTGTAATTAATTAGACTACGAGTACTCCCCCATTTTCCCTCAGGGATAGTAGAGCGAGCAAAATACGAGCATGCGTAAAAATCACCACATGTGAGAAAGGTGACACACGACAGGGAGAGAGAATGAGGGACTACAGGCAAAGCCCAGGCTTTTGACTTTTAAGCGCTGCTCTCACAATGCTCTTCCACGACGCATCAGCCACTATCAACACTTGATGTTTACTGATGACAATAGCATTGACAGCTCAATGAGAGACGGAATGCCATTTTGTTACACTTAATTGATTTGAAAGGCGATACAAACTTCACCCACCAAAATCAGTTGGCCATGAAGGGTCAAGAGCTTGGACTTTGTCTGTAGTCCCTCATTTTTCTCTCTCCCTGCCGCATCTTGTTTTTCTCGCAAGAGATAATTTTCATGGGTGCTCGCATTTCACTTGCTCTACTATCAGGTACCATCCCTGAGGGAAAATGAGGTACTACTCTTAGTCTGGTAATTAATTCAAACTATGTCACAGCTCAGAACATCCTTACTTAAAAGTTCACTGACTCTCTCCAAAACAGTATGGCAGGTCCTAAGCAGTTATGGGTATGAACAAATGTTTTTCTTACACGTATTCTTCAAAAAGCATGTGCCATTCTTTACGATTTTTGTATATTGCTGCTATCTTCCTGAGGCATTTTATATAATTAACCAATTTGTATTCACACAAACAATTACAAACAATCAGTTTTACAGCTGGGGGTAGAACCCGCATTTTCGTATGGCGCCCTCTTTCTGTATCTAATACACCGGTTGGAGATTCTATGAGGACATTTTTTGTCATTTTTATCAAGTCTTTGGAATACTTTTGGTGGCCAGATAAATAAATACATTCAAATTATTGGCTCACTATATTGTCTATGTTCAAAAATTCGAGGGTTTGCCCCTCAACGAGACTTCTATTTAAATATTAAAGTTGCCGTTGTAGGTATTAAAGACGTGTAGAATGCAACTTTACCTTTAACAGTGAATTCTCGTATTTAATTCCTAGCAGTGACTTCTGATCGATCTCGATTTCTACCCTGTCCAGCACAATTAAATCGACCAATGCCGCACATACAGCACTGCTCGTAGCTCCATTGCGCCGTCCACTTCACCATCCTTGGACTCTTGCCAAAGCAGAGCGTACGCTTGTGTAAGATTCAGTTGGCTTCGCTTGGTCTCCTCCTTAACCTCCTCCTTGTTGAAGTGAATGGAGTTCACAAACGTGACTACTGCTTCGGTGAGTTTATCGCAAATTTGATACATATAACCAGCACCAGCAGCACCAGCCGCTCCCGCACCGTAAGCCATTTTGCCTAAAGAGAATCACGCCCTCTCTGCTTGGTACACAGTCATTACAATTCACCTGACACACGCTCGCAGTCTGATTGTTTTCTTTGTGTATGCAAATTAGATGGGGACTCTGGAGTATTAAAATTTCAATATGTTTGCGAGAGCAAACACAATATTGTCCGTACGTAGCGGAGCCTAGCGTCTGCAGCAACTCCGGCGGCCATTATTGTGATCAGAGCAAAAGCGAAAACTTGGGAACCGGTCTTGATGCGCATGCCTCAGTGAATTTTGTGAAAATGTAAGTGAAAATGACAGCCCTCGAGAAAGCCTAAACTTTATTCTTTCAGTTGTACACACGATCGTCGGTTTCCACTTCACTTCACTTCACTTATTTATCTGGCGCGTAGGAGGGGGGGGCTCGAGGGGTTCGAAAGAACCCCCTTGGCAGGTCAATTTGTCAATGCAATTGCAAAAGTTTGCTTTACGAAACGGAATAGTCCTGTTGTGAGTTGATAAGATTTATAAGTAAGTAACCCATGTTGTGTCCCCAGTTTATCCTAGTGACCTACAATCTTGGACAAAATAAATGGAAAACCTAGACCCCCCCTCCCCAAATCAAGGATGGGAAAATGGCGCGTTTTTTGCCCTTCGCGCGCCTTCATCCTTGATTTGGGGGATGGGGTTTGCTGTTCCATTTTATTTTGTCCAAGATTGTAGTATTATATGTAGTCAAAATAATCCCACCATTGAATATATTTCCTTAGCTGTTTATGAGAATTCGGATTGACGGCCGATCAAGAACAGAAATAATGCGGGCAATTTACTTTCTCTTCGCAGTTAAAAATTTTCATTGCTTGTTCGAAGTGATTAGTGTGTCTTTCTACTCGTGTAACCTTTGTTTATGCGAGTTTTTATATCGCATTTGCTGAATGAAAATGATATAAATCCAATCTTTGAGATGATCGAAACTCGGCATTAAGACACTTCAAACAACACTACAGTAATCGGAGAAGTTCATCTTCTTAATCTGATAATCATGAGCAACAACTTTGCACGTGCACAACGCTTTTTGTACATTTCTTTGCCCGTTTTTGCACGACTACGACCTGAAAATGCCTAATTTTGCGTTTTATGGAGGACGTAAACAAACAACGACGAAATTTAATTTTTCTTTCTCTAACTTGGATATGTTCCTTAGGAATTCAACTCCAGGAGGGCTCGCCTTCATTTGAAAAAGTAAGTGGGCAGGAATAATTGCGATAAAGACTGAAAGAACGCAAATTCACTTTTTGAGCGACGTTCTCATTGCCGTCGCTTTGTTGAATGTTAAAGTCCCTATTTTCTGTGGATGTCAAGTGAATCCCCTTACTAAAAAAAAGCAACTATCTACTGAATTACTTTGTGGATGAATCATTTATGTGTCAAAGTCATTGTGGAGAATGGAAAAGAGTGCTAACCTCTACAAAGGAAGGAAAAGCATTGACTGTCAATATTGATTAGGGTGAAACCCTGAGAATAGTCATTAGGGTTAAGCAGGGTTAAGCACTGATCAATACTGATTAGGGTTAAGCGCTCACTCGAACGGTTAGCTGGTTAGCTTCTATTCAGGGTTAGGGTTGTTGCGACATAGCTTCAAATCAAACCCTTACTCACCATCGAATCCTTGGTGGTGAAGAGGTTAAAGTGATTTCAGAGTTCATGCTCTGTTATCGAATTCGCTCGTGCTAACCTGAATTTTTCTTTTCCTTAAAAATTGAAGAGACTTAGACCTGTTTTTCTTTTTTCCCTCGATAAATTCACCACCATTTGTGGCGCGTTACAACATTTTTGACGTTACGAAAGGGAAATCAAAGGATTACTACACCCTACTTATCAGAGAAAAAGCTCAACCGCCCAATATTATTCAAAAGTTTCAGAGTAACTTTCATTTTAACAGTGACCATCTGAAGCAAATATTTAAGCTGCCACACTCTATCGTTGTCGAATCGTATGTTGACCTTCCAGTACAAAGTAGTGAACTCAATTCTTTACACAAATACAACGTTAATTGTATAAAATAGGTTTTAGAACAAATGATTTATGTACTTTCTGTGGCAATCAAACCGAATCATTAACCCATTTGTTCTATCACTGCTCACGTTCCAAACATTTTTGGATTGAATTTGAATTATATTGGTGCCTTATTTCGAATCAACGGATTCGTCTCCGCTTAGAAAATGTGCTCATTGGAATTTTGAGAGAAAATGCCGCTTGCCCTTTACTTCAATTGTTGAATTATTTTATAATTATTGGAAAACTCTATTTGTGGGACTGTACTGGGATCAAACAAATCCTTCCAAACATTTATGGATTGAGGGCGAAGATCATCGCTAAATATGAAACAGAAAAAAAAATCAGCAACAAAGAATTCTTTAAAGAGAAAGTGGATACTGACGCCTTATTTAAGTTAACTGTTAACTGCCTTAACTCCGTATTATTTCATTGCCCTTTTGCTTCGAAAAAAAAAAACGTTTTTACTGTAGCTTCGAGCTCTTTCACCATATTTGGTTACAGCAGCCTAACAGACGTTATCCAAGATCTCGTTCAATATTCAACACGGCCGGGGTATTTGCAGAACGACAAAAGACTGAAGTTGAGTGATCAGGGTTGGGAATAGACCTTGTCACGGTTTTCGAAGCCATCTTGACGAGTAGGCAAACGTGTGAGAAGTGAGAAATTAAAGTGTTTGTATGAGAATCTAATGTCGAATGATTTCCGTAAAACGGCTGTTCCGAAAAAATATGACTTGTAAACTAAAGCTACAAAACAAAGTACCTAAAAATTTTTTGGGCGTACCTGCGCTTAAATTTCTGCAGAGGCTTGCTTTAGCTTTTCCGTATATTTGTCTCGAATTTTTCCCGGGACTTTCTTACAGACAAATGTATAGAAAATTTTAAAAAGTGGTTCTAGGTCTTCTAGCGCATCTACCGCCCTCAAATTTTTTTTAGTAGATTCCTTAGGAGTGAAGCTTTAGTTTACAATTCTTATTTTTTTCAGAACCGCCATTCTACGGAAATTATTTGACATTAGATTCCCATACAAACACTGTAATTTCTCACGCGTTTGCCTACTCGCCAAGATGGCGTCGAAAACCGTGACAAGGTCTATTGAGTAAATCAAGCTCCACTGTACTTAAGGGCAAAATAAAAGGCAGCTTGATTCACTCAGTTTCGGCCAAAAGCTAATCACTAAACGGCAGTGTTATTCTTCTTTCGGCGGCCGGTGAGGGTTTTGCTAGCCTGCATAGCAGGCGTAGCGTTTTGCTAGAAACCCTGCCGTTTTCAATGGGTTCCTCTCCGTGATATTGCGACAGTTATAACGTGACACAGGCCCTGAAATCACAATGGCTGCGGCCGCACTTGAGGACGTAACCGAGTTATTTCCAATTAACTAATTAAAGTTAAAGCTTTTCTTTCTTAACACAATTGAGTTATGACGTTAAAGTCGACCTATTTTTATCAGTAATACTATCCCGGTTAACTTGCTAACTGCGGCCGCAGCCATATTTTTTTTACGTCTCAGTTCAAACTTTTTTTTGATTTGTAAAATCAAACTACAAAACCGGGGTTGGCAGTTCCATTCTGAGCCCCTTGGACAAAAGTGAAAACACACACATCAGACTTAACAGTTCAATTGAATTTATTTGCTTCAATTAATGTTTGTTAATTTGCACCAGTTGTGAGTTTAAGTATTCTAGATTCATACTGACATCTCAAATTTTCGCAATTTGCTACCTAACCTTTCTCATTGACGTAATGCAATTAAACTGAAGCCAAGTAACCGCGATGAGATTTATGATAAAAAAGCTTTAAATCTATTTTGACCTCACTTTCTTCCAAAACCAAACTGATTGTTTTTATTTAACGCTTAAATTGACAATAACATCTCCTTATTTATATCAACTAGTGTAAACTCTTAGATGTTACAACTGAATCTACTACCATGTGTTTTTGAATCACTTCGACTGGTTATAAAGTCGATCTAGTGCGGTAATCACAGCACAGGTTTCAGAAGCTCTGCACCAGCAGTAATTTTTTTTCTAGCAGACCCTGACACGTACCAGTCGGCGACAAGTTCCATAAATCAAACAGCGACAATAAGAACGATACACCCAGCAAGGATAGTAATACCAGTAGTAGCGGTAAATGGGGCAACGCTTCACACCTGCAACATGAGTAAGTGGATAAAAGCAAGTAAACCTTTATTTAAGAAGCAGTATTCATAGAAACTTATTAAGGACACTCTCAATAAAAATGAATAAATAAAAAAATTGAAATTGTTCTAAAAGTAGAAATTTTAAAACACGAAAAAGGCTTTACGGAGTAAAAGTTATTCACGTGCAAAAAAATATGCAAGTGTCATATGTAACAATAAAAAACATTGGTTTCTTTTTTCAATGTCTTAATGAAAAGGAAGGAGATTTTCCTGTGAGTCACGAAACATATCAAGAATACCCCGATCTTCGAAGTTTTTAGCTTAGAAATTCTTTTCAAAGCTATTTACTCTGGTTAAACAAGTGTGAGACTTTGAGCGCTTGAAATTAGCGTTCCTATATCTGTCAGACAACAAACTGGCACAAACATCAACAAATTTAATATTCATTCAAAATATTTCACCTTTTCTGATTGCTTTGAAACCCCCAGGTTAATTATTGATAACCAAATGGCGCTGACAAAATTTAAAGGAAGCGAGCAATGTTGGCTGGTATATAATACCACCGATACATGTATACAATCGCAACCTTGATTCCCAGGCAGCGGCGCGGTGGCCTAGCTGTTTTGGCATGAGTGAACTCAAGAAATGGCGAAACAGCTCACGGCTATCCGAAGACGAAACAGCCGAAATGCCGACTTAATTTGAACGGGAAAATGCAAGAATACGTAAAAAGTATTGCTCGATGGATATAATCTACTTTTTGAGGAGTATCTGCAAGGAAAAACATCTGGTCAAATTCTAAAACTGTGCTGAGGAAGAGGGAAATATTTTAAAGAAAGTCTACGAGGAGGTAAAGTTGTTAAGAACTTAGAAATATTTAAATCAATATTAAAACAGTTATTGAATTCGGATTTCGTATGATATGAAGAATTATGCAGATCTCGGCGGCTGTTATCCACATAGCCCGAATAACACCTTCCTCAAAAAAAGAATTGTTGACTAACAACTCGTGCTTTGACGCATGCCCAATCCACACCATGCATTTCCTCTATATTTTTTTCGATTTGAAGGTGATTTTCACTGACTGACTTAGGGACTTATATCCAACAACATTAATGGCCGGCCTACGAGTGGGTTGAATGCTACAAAGATTTGTCGTGCCCCCGACAAAACAAAAACGTATATAGCGGTCAGACCCTCCCTCTCTTTGCTGACTGAAATAAGAGCTAGAGAAGGAAGTGAAATTGTAAGTTGTTTGAAGATGTGTTTTTTTTTTTGCCAATATTTCTTCTCAAGTTCCATTTGTATTTCCAAGACATTAGTTTTCAACTTGACCTCCACTGAAAACAAAACATTTTTAGTGTTTTTTTTAGCAATGACTAATTGACTGACACCTTGTTGTTCTAAACATTACACTAGCTAATAAAAGTGGAACACTTACGTTTAACACTTAGGGTCAACGGCGTTGTCTTTTTGACGCGATAAATGGGCAGCTTGGCACACATAGAAGCCATTTCATCACTCAGGTCCGAGCGGTCAGTGACAGTAGAAACGACGTCGTATTCACTGTTCGTCTCATTTCTGACGATTGTCGTCGTGGCGTTCTTTTGGAAAGGGTAACAAGAATAAGACAAGCCTAAAATGTCTTTAGTAACCTTCACGCACAGAAGATGTTCAGTGTATACTAAACGAAAGCTCCGCTGTAAACATTAACCTACCCTACTTTCAAATGTTTAATCGCCTGTATTAAAAAGCCCTTATTTTTGAGAAAAATACCTGCAACTCGAAAACTCAGAAACTTAATAAGGGGGAAAGTTGGTTCCCGGCCATCCAAGAAGTTTATGAAAAAAAAAAAGAAGTCTATCCCAGTAAAGTTGATAAGGGGTTAGGACTTCCCGGTTGCTAAGCTCATTAAGTGCGGATTAACACAAGCTTGTCGAAATATTTTCAATACTAGTTGAAAACTTAATCATTCGCATTTTCGTAACGACAGTCAAATTTACCACCTTAAATTTCAATTCTATTTCCTATTAAAACACGGTAGGAACGTAAATATCCTAATGAAAAAGAATCTCACTTGAATTACCTGGTCAAGTAACTTGACGAGGTCACTAGGTTTGGGTATATTTTCAGTGATTTCACTCAGAAAACAGGCCTTTGCAGCAGAGAGTCGTTGCATGGTCAAGTTCTACAACAAAAGGAAAACATAAACAATGTTGCTGTGATGTCATCATTCACAATAAAGTTTAAGGGAAACAATGAATAAAACGAACAGGTGTAAAGTCAGATTACAACACCGATATAGACAGATAGTTGGCTTAGCGAAAGAGTACGCAAGCAATTATGCGAATAATTAATCGAGTTGAGAAAACTTTCAATCAAAATCACTGAAATTTCACACCCACTTTGACTTGACCAAAGTATTTTACCTTCTTAAAGTCGTAAACAACATCGACTTCTCCCGCGTTCCCAGAATTTGTCTTTGGGATGCGATAGGTTTCTGTTTGTTCCTTAGTGTCGATTTCAATTTCTTCTTCAAACTCTTTATCTCCATCCTTTACTTTCACCTTGTATTTGGACACACTTTGCTGCAACATAAGAGAGACATCAGTTGGCCTTTGATTGTACAAAACCAATTGGAAGTTTCTTGAATTTGCATAATTTTGACTAATAACTTTTCCCACTTCTTTTTTTGTACCAAATGTCTCGGCATTTTTACGGAGAGTTCCACAAAATGTGGTGTAAACTAAAAGCCGGTAAATGTATAATTCCAACAGTTATATTAAAGTACTCCAATCAAAGGACACAACTTTAAATTGTACCTTTTTGTCTTCACATTTACATACAGACGCTGCAGATGTGGCAACAACAAGGACCGCAAAACACAGAAGGAACACCTTGAACTCCTGATGAAGGAAACAAATTTTAGAGATTAATCGCTTCTGCTTAAAAGCAAGCCAACAGCGCTGTCTTGATTATAGGAGACTCTATTATTTAGAAGTGGGTTGTTTCATTGTTCTCGGGTGCTAACAGCAAATAAAGATATTGTCAAATAAATCTTACCATTTTTCTCGTAACAGAAAAGCGACGGTTCTTTGTTCTTCTTGTGGCAGAGGACTTGTACCTTTCTCCACTGAGAATGGATGCAAATCTACGAGGGTGCCGTTTTTATACCATCTGAAGGCTGTCGAATGTTTTCTCACAATGATATTTTACACCTGAATTGGCCCGATTTTCCTATTGTTTCTGCTCTATTAGTGTAACATTTATGACCTCGTAGTAGTTCTTCCTTTACTGCGCACACTCAACAACTATAACTTCTGATGGATAAGGTCCATGACAATTTCCGGACTCACCCTACCCTAGTCTACATGGGCAACTGGAGCTGAGGAAAACCTCCTGGACATGATAAAAATATAAGTAAAACTTGGCTGAAAGAATTACACAGAGCCTAAGAAAGCCTAAGAAAGGCTACAGTGCACTTTTCGATGTGTCTATTTACGAAAGAGCAGCACGCCCTACTTGTTTTAATATTACCATACGCGACCTTAAGCCAACTAGAATCCACTGAGAATCTTTCTCCACTGAAATTGCAAAGAATGGAAACAAATCTTTAAGCGAACCATTTTTATACCAATGGCTGTCGATTATTTTAATGTTACCGATGTATTATGGTTCTGATCACACCTGTATTTGGAGTGGTTTTTACTGTTTCAGCTTTTCTAATGTAATATTTATGACCTATTTCAAGTCCCTACTAACTCTACCCCACCCTGCATAGATTCTCAAAAACAAACGGGACAACTGAACATTTGTTTTTGATCTGCACTACCTTCAGCAATCACCGTACTGCGCATATGCAACAACAGATTAAATTAATCGGCCCCAAATCAAACACGGATTAGGGTTATTTAGGGATAGCTTGTGCAAAATATTTCGTAATTTCGTGGTGCAAGCTCGTGTTTTGGGTGAAATGCGCGCGTGTTGTACCCTAAAGGATCTGGCACATGCACAGATCCTGGTAAAAGTGTTACCTTTTAAGTTGCATATCTATACATGGTTTGCAATAGATTTTTCTACTGACGCGTTACCTGTGTTGATATATCGGTTTCAAAATCACTAAACATGACCTTAAGACCTAGAATTAGCGCTTCCTTAAGCAATCACACTGTTGCGCATATGCTAAAACTGTTGACGACAGATTAAATAATTTAGCGGCTCAAAATCACGTGGAGATCAACGTCAGTTCAGGTATAGTCCGCAAATGGTCTCCAATCAAGTCGAAAACGCTTTGATTGTCTTACATCAGTGAGCAAATTGTTCCACAGAACAGCCCCGCTGTGGCAGAAGCTATTTCTATAGTTACTGGTTCGTGGCAAGGGAACAGCCTGCTTATTTTCAAAATCTCGAAAGTTGTGGGAATTAAATAAATCGCTTTGTAGTATGAATTTTGAAGACATGTAATCAAGTGGAAGGTAATTCATAGATTTATACACCATCACAGCCTTATGAATTTGCCGCTGAGTTTCAAGATTTTGCCACCCCAAGTCATTTAAAAGTATACTCGCATATGCATCATAATTGGAGTTTGTGAGAACGCGTGCTGCACGGTTCTGGAGCCGCTGCAATTTAACACTACCACAGCTACCCCATACCACGCTGCAATAGTCCAAGTGTGATTGGACAAGGCCATAATATACATCATGCAAGGCGGTAGGGGGTAAACAATAATTGATGCGTTTTATAGCTCCAATACCAGATGCAATTTTCTTAGATAAAGCGTCAACATGATTTTTCCATGTAAGATTTTCGTCAATGAGCACGCCAAGAGACTTAGAGCATTCATAATGTTTGATAGGAACGTTATTTATATTAAGGTAGTTTATTAAGCTTTTGCCTCGAGCCGACTAACACGAACTCAGTTTTAGTCATATTTATTTATGTTGAGCAAGTCTTCGTTCAGGGAAGGATGAATGGAGTAAATATCACCATTCGAATAAGTCAGATGTCACTTGAAAAGTCTAATTTTCTAATGCTATTTTAAAAAAGCCTTGAAAGATCGAATAGTGCTGTATGAGTTGCGTATTGAATTCCAGAGTACCAACCCCACGATTTTAGGCCGTAAGTAAAAGTGTTGGCCTTTGGCTATTTTAAAATATCAGTTACTCAATATCCGATCAGTACTCAAATGCTCTTTGGACCTTGTTCATTATCAATAAAATTGAAAACCTTTGAGACTACTTTTTCGAGGTGTTGATTCACAAGTCATAGTAATGGTAAGCCTATCCTGTTGACTGAGTATTTTACGGTGTATTTTACAGCACAATAAAGACTAAACGAAGGGCACACTGGATCGTTAACTTTTTTCAACTTTGCAGTGGCATTTTTATTGCAAAAATGTCTCTGACCAGTAGTTAAAGTTAGGAATGAAAAATGCGAGGTAATGACACTTTTTGTTTCAAAAAGAAAAAAAAAGAAAAGAAAAGAAAAGAAAACCCCAGAGCTTCGCGCTTCTCGCTAACTCGCGCAATTTGCATCGCTATCATAAGGAAATGAAATTTAAGAGTGATATGAAACCCAGGGTAGTACCCAAGATTTCAAGTTAAAGGGATGATCGAAGGGGGGCAAAAATCAAAACCCCAAAAAATCCCTAGGGGCTTCAAACAAAACCCAAAAAACTCCCTGGACCAAAATTTAACCCCCAAAATATCCTATGCCTAATTTCCGTGCCATAAAAATTTATTCGCAGAACTACGCGGCCGGGATATGTGGGAACCATCACGAATCTTCAGATTGCCTTGAATACCCGAAAAAAATATCCCTACTTAAATCAAGCTACCCCAAAAAATACCTGGCAAAATTTTCCGACCCAAGAAAATCCCGAAATCGAAAATTTCAAACCTAAAAAAATCCTTCCATCCTCCCTGTAACTTGAAATCCGGAGTACCCCCCCCCCCCCCCCCAGGATTTGAAGGTGTGTATAACATTATCATTGATCCACAATAGAATTTGAATGTTAAACGTGACGTTTTCAAAATGCTAAAACTAAAATAATGAAGTGTTAAAAAATAATTTTCAAAATTTAGTGTTGTATAAAGGGCAAAGGAGATATTTTTATTACTTTAGATAAAAAAAGTATTTTTCAGGTAAGCGTGACAATTGTGATACCTCTAAATTTCGCGAAAATGCTCATGACACTGTCTGAATAAAAGTGGGGTGCGATTTTCCTGAAACAACGGCTTAAAGTTAATAAACACCTTTAACATCAAGGTTCTAGTATTTTCCACCTTTTTCTAATAACGTATATATAGGATATTTTCAACTTCAAGTTTGGACAGGTTCTTCACTACACACATACAAAAGAGTATTCTGTTACATCCCAGCTTCAACCGAACCGCTGACACTGCAGCTCGTCTCCCGCTTGGCGGGTAATGTTTTGCTTTAGACAGAGCCGCGCTTTTATGAGTGTGTTTGTAAACCGGTAAAAACCTAGTCACCATAACGTGACTCTTAATCTTTCCAATCTCCGTAAGAGGGGAACTTCCGTGGTTTCCCGAACAGTTCGATCGAGAAGGGCAAATAAGCAATCTCTTTCGGCTTGACATATTTTTAGTAGACTTAAGAAAAGCTTTTACGTAATGGGGGTTTCCCAGTTTCACATGCAAAAAGAAAGATTTCGTCCTGTGACGTTTACCAACCAATAACAAGTTGACCCATAAATTAAACATTTGGCCTAAAATCTTGCTTAATATTCTTACTTTTGGTTTTGGTTAAGAAAAAAATGTGAGGAAAAACAAAATGACTTTATTAGAACAACAACGTTCACGGCGTCAGTCTACATGTGAAAAAGTGCAGGATTCTATCCTGAGACGGGTGAACAACAATTTATCCTCTCGTCCTGCGCAGAATTTTTAAATGAGATAAAACGGTAGCGGGCGGCTATAACAGAATTATAAATAAAACCGGGAAGTAAGTGATGGCTGCTGAGCGCTTGCCAATTATTTTTAGCAAATTTTTTATGGTTCAATAAGTGGGGAGGAAAAAATTGTCACGCTGACCTGAAAAATATTTTAATCTAAAGTAATAGAAACATCTCCTTTACACTTTATGCAACACTAAATTTTGAAAATTATACTTATTTTTTACACTTCATTTAGTTTTAGCATTTTGAAAACGTCACGTTTAACATTCATATTCTATTGTGGATCATAATGTTATACAATACTTTCAAATACACTCTTGAATTTCATTTCCTCACGGATAGGGATGCAAATTGCGCGAGTTAGCTAGCCAGAAGCGCGAAGCTCTCGGATTTTTCATTTCTTTTCTTTTTCTTTTTCTTTTTGAAACAAGAAGTGTCTTTACCTCGCATTTATCATTCCTAACCTTAACTACTGCTCAGAGACATTTTTGCAATAAAAATGCCACTGCAAAGTTGAAAAAAGTTAACGATCGCCCTTCGTTTTGTCTTTAATGTACTGTAAAATACTCTGTAAAATACTGAGTCAACAGAATAGGCTTACCATCACTTGTGAATTAACACCTCGAAAAATAGAGTCTACAGTTTTCAATTTTATTATAAATGAACAAGTTCCAAAGAGCATTTGAGTACTGATCGGATATTGAGTAACTGATATTTTAAAACGGCCAAAGGTCTCTAACACTTTCCGTTAACTTACGCCCTAAAATCGTGGCGTTGACGGCGCCAAAACTCTGGAATTCATACCCAACTCATACAGCACTATTCGATCTTTCAAGGTTTTTTGAAAATAGCATTAGAAAATTAGACTTTTCAAGTTTACAATTATAAATCTCAATGATGTTAATTCTAGTTATTTTATATTTTCATTTTGCGCGTAATACCTGAAAGCTAGCTGGTGTGTGAGATGTCCCACAAAAGCTGAGTGTTCTCGACTTGATTGGAGACTATTTGCGGACTATGCCTGAACTGACGTTGATCTCCACGTGATTTTGAGCTGCTAATCTGTCGTCAACAGTTTTAGCATATGCGCAACAGTGTGATTGCTAAAGGAAGTGCTGATTCTAGGTCTTAAGGTCATGTTTAGTGATTTTAAAACCGATATATCAACACAGGTAACCCGTCACTAGAAAAATATATTGCAAACAATGTATAGATAGGCAACTTAAAAGGTAAAACGTTTACCAGGATCTGTGCACGTCCCACATCCTTTTGGCTACAACACGCGCGCATTTCACCCAAAACACGAGCTTGCACTAGAAAATTACGAAATATTTTGCACAAGCTATCCTTAAATAACCCTAATCCGTGTTTGATTTGGGGCCGATTAATTTAATCTGTTGTTGCATATGCGCAGTACGGTGATTGCTGAAGGTAGTGCAGATCAAAAACAAATGTTCAGTTGTCCCGTTTGTTTTTGAGAATCTATGCAGGGTGGGGTAGAGTTAGTAGGGACTTGAAATAGGTCATAAATATTACATTAGAAAAGCTGAAACAGTAAAAATCACTCCAAATACAGATGTGATCAGAACCATAATACATCCGTAACATCAAAACAATCGACAGCCTTTGGTATAAAAATGGTTCGCTTAAAGATTTGTTTCCATTCTTTGCAATTTCAGTGGAGAAAGATTCTGAGTGGATTATAGCTGGCTTAAGGTTATGTTTGGTGAAATTAAAACAAGTAGGGCATGTTGCTCTTTCGTAAATAGACACATCGAAAAGTGCACTGTAGCCTTTCTAAGGCTCTGTGCAAGTCTTTTTAATTCAAAACGCCAACCAATTTTTACTGTCGCAGATATTAATTTTTGTCAGGTCGAAGAGGTTTTCCTCAGCTCCAGATGCCCATGTAGACTAGGGTAGGGTGAGTCCGGAAATTGGCATGGACCTTATCCATCAGAATTTATAGTTGTTGAGTGTGCACAGTGAAGGAAGTACTAGTACGAGGTCATAATTGTTACACTAATAGAGCAGAAACAATAGGAAAATCGGGCCAATTCAGGTGTAAAATATCATAATCTGTAACGCCAAAGTGAGAGTGAGAAAACATTCGACAGCCTTCATATGGTATAAAAAAGGTTCCCTCGTAGAGTTTCATTCATTCTCAGTGGAGAAAGGCACAAGTCCTCTGCCACAAGAAGAACAAAGAACCATCGCTTTTCTGTTACGAGAGAAATGGTAAGTTTTATTTGACAATATCTTTATTTGCTGTTAGCACCGAGAACAACGAAACATCCCACTTCTAAATAATACAATCACCGATAATCTCGAGGGCGCTGTTGGCTTGCTTTTAAGCAGAAGCGATTAATCTCTAAAATTTGTTTCCTTCATCAGGAGTTCAAGGTGTTCCTTCTGTGTTTTGCGGTCTTTGTTGTTGTCACATCTGCAGCGTCTGTATGTAAATGTGAAGACAAAAAGGTACAATTTAAAGTTGTGTCCTTTGATTGGAGTACTTCAATATAACTGTTATACATTTACCGGCTTTCAGTTTACGCCAGTTATTCCTCGTGTAGTCCGCATTTTGTGGAACTCTCCGTAAAAATGCCGAGACATTTGGTACAAAAAAGGAGTGGAAAAGTTATTAGTCAATGTGAAAAATTATACAAATTCAAGAAACTTTCAATTGGTTTTGTACAATCAAAGGCCAACTGATGTCTCTCTTATGTTGCAGCAAAGCGTGTCCAAATACAAGGTAAAAGTAAAGGATGGAGATAAAGAGTTTGAAGAAGAAGTTGAAATCGACACTAAGGAACAAACAGAAACCTATCGCATCCCAAAGACAGATTCTGGGAACGCGGGAGAAGTCGATGTTGTTTAAGACTTTAAGAAGGTAAAATACTTTGGTCAAAGCAAAGTGGGTGAGAAATTTCGGTGATTTTGATCGAAAGTTTTGTCAACTCGATTTTAATTATTCGCATAATTGCTTACGTACTACTCTCTCGCTCAGCCAACTATCTGTCTATATCGGTATTGTAATCTGACTTTACACCTGTTCGTTTTATTCATTGTTTCCCTTGAACTTTATTGTGAATCATGATATCACAACAACATTGCTTATGTTTTCCTTTTGTTGTAGAACTTGACTATGCAACGACTCTCTGCTGCAAAGGCCTGTTTTCTGAGTGAATTCACTGAAAATATACCCAAGCCTAGTGACCTCGTCAAGTTACTTGACCAGGTAATTCAAGTGAGATTCTTTGTCATTGGGATATTTGCGTCCCTACGGTAATTTAATAGGAAATAGAATTGAACTTTAAGGTGGCAAATTTGAATGTCGTTACGAAAATGCGAATGATTAAGTTTTCAATTAGTTTTGAAAATATTTCTACAAGCTTGTGTTAATTCCCACTTAACGAGCATAGCAACCCGGTAAAACCTTTTGTTATTTTTCATAAACTTCTTGGACGGCCGGGAAGTCCTACCCCCTTGCCAACTTTCCCACTTACCAAGTTTCTGAGATTTTGAGTGGCAGGTATTCTTCTTAAAAATATCGAAAGAAGGGCAAGTTAATGTTTAAAGCGGACTGCTTTCGTTTAGTATACACTGAACTTCTTCTGTGCGTAAAGGTTACTGAAGGCGTTTTAGGTTTATGTTATTCTTGTTACCCTTGTTATTCCCAGAAGAGCGCCACAACGACAACAGCTAAAAATGAGACGAACAATGAATACGAGGTCGTTTCGACTGTCACTGACCGCTCGGACCTGAGTGATGAAATGGCTTCTATGTGTGCCAAGCTGCCCATTTATCGCGTCAAAAAGACAACGCCGTTGTCCATAAGTGTTAAACGTAAGTGTTCCACTTTATTAGCTAGCGTAATGTTTAGAACAACAAAGTGTCATTCATTTACTTATAGCTAAAAAAAAAACTAAAAACATTTAGTTTTCATTGGAGGTTAAGATGGAAACTAATGTCTTGGAAATATAAATGCTAACTCGAGAAGAAATTTTGGCCAAAAAAACATCTACCAACAACTGACAATTTCGCTTTTTCTTCCCTGGCTCTTACTTGACTGAGCAAAGAGAAAGAGGGTGACATTTATATACGTTTTTGTTTTGTTGGGAGCACGACTTAATATATTTGTAACCTTCAACCCATTCGTAGGCCGGCCATTAATGTTGTTGGATATAAGTCCCTAAGTCAGTCAATGAAAATCACCTTCAAATCGAAGAAATTTAGAGGAAATGCATGGTGTGGATTGGACGCGCGTCAATACACGAGTTATTAGTTAACAATTCTTGGTTGAGGAAGGCGTTATTCGGGCTATGTGGATAACAGCAGCCGAGATCCGCATAATTCTTCATATCATACGAAAGCCCAATTCAATAATGCTTTAATATTCATTCAAAGATTTTAAGTTCTTAACAACCTTACCTCCTCATAAACTTTCTTTAAGATATTTGCCTGTTTCGCAGCATAGTTTTAGAATCTGACCAGATGTTTTTCCTTGCAGATACTTCTCAAAAAGTAGATTACATCCATCTGGCAATACTTTTTGCGTCTATTCGATCTTGCATTTTTTCCGTTCAGTCGGCTGTGTCGTCTTCGGATAGCCGTGAGCTCTTTCGCCATTTCTTAAGTTCACTCATGCCAAGCATCGCTCGCTTCTTGCAAATTTTGTCAGCGCTAGTTGGTTATGAATAATTAACCTGGGGGCTTAAAACCAATCACAAACGGCAAAATATTTTCGATGAATATTAAATTTATTGATGTTTGTGCCAGTTTGATGTTTGACCGATTTAGGACGAATTTCAAGAGCTGACAAAGTTACGTACTTGTTTAACCAGATTAAATAACTTTGAAAAAAACTTCAAAGTTAAAAGCTCGAGGATCGGGGAATTCTTGATATGTTTCGTGACTCAGAGGAAAATTTCCTTCCTTTTCATTTTGACATTGATGAAAAAAAAAAAAAAACAATGTTTGTTATGTTACGTATGACACTTGCGAATTATGTTGCACGTGAATAGCTTTTACTCCGTAAAGCCTTTTTCGTGTTTTAAACTTTCTACTTTTATAACACTTTCAATTTATTTATTTTATTGAAAGTGTCCTTGTAATAAAGGTTTACTTACTTTTATCCACTTACTCATATAGCAGGTGTGAAGCGTTGCGTCCTTTACTACTACACGAAATGCGGCTATTATTGCCGTAGGTGTAATATTTTCTATTGTGTGTGGTACTTTTGTTGTCCACGGGTATGTGTCAGAATTGGCTGCTAAAAGGAAAATGAGAGCTGGCGCAGAGCTACTGAAAATTTCTGTGCAGTGATTACCGCACTAGATCGACTTTATAACTCGAAGTGATTCTAGAACACATGGTGGTACATCCAGTTGCTACATCTGTGATTTGACACTAGTTGATAGAAATATGGAGATGTTATTGTCAATTTAAGCGTTAAATAAAAACAATCAGTTTGGTTTTGGAAGAAAGTAAGGTCAAAATAGATTTAAGGCTTTTTTTTTATCATAAATCTCATGGCGGTTACTTGGCTTCAGTTTAATTGCATTACCTCAATGAGAAAGGTTAGTTAGTAAAGTTCGAAATGTCAGTATGAATCTAGAATACTTAAACTCGCAACTGGTGCAAATTAATAAACAGTAATAACAAAGCAAATAAAGTCAATTGAACTGTTAAGTCTGATGTGTGTTTTTTCACTTTTGTCCAAGGGGCTCAGAATGGAACTGCCAACCCCGGTTTTGTAGTTTGATTTTATAAATTAAAAAGTAGTTTGAACTGAGAGATAATTGTGATTTCAGCGCCTGTGTCACGTTGTAACTGTCTCAATATGAGAGGAACCCATTGAAAACGGCGGGGTTTCTAGCAAAACGCTCACCGGCCGCCCGAACGAAGAATAACGTTGCCGTGTAGTCAGTGATTAGCTTTTGGCTGAAACTGAGTGAATCAAGTTACTGAGTAAATAAGTGAATGCATAGAGAACACCGTTACTGGTAGGAGTGCGGGTAAGATCGTTGTAAATAGGATACCAACCGTGATCACTTAACTTCCGTCTTTTGTCGTTCTGCAAATACCCGGCCGCGTTGAATACTGAACGAGATCTTGGATAACGTCTCTAGTAACCCTGCTGTAACCAAATATAGTGAATGTCACTCGAAAAGTCTAATTTTCTAATGCTATTTTCAAAAAACCTTGAAAGATTGAATTGGGCATGGAATTCCAGAGTTTTGGCGCCGTCAACCCCACGATTTTAGGCCGTAAGTTAACTGAAAGTGTTAGAGGCCTTTGGCCGCTTTAAAATATCAGTTACTCAACATCTAGCCTGCAGTGCAGGCGTATTTTGGATGGGCGAAACCTTGTTCGCGTTCGAAATATTGTTGCAGCCGCCATCTTTGATTTTATGACCGTGGAAGATTGGGGAGAGTAGAAATAGTAACCCTTACGGTAGGTGCGAGGGCGAAAGAAGGAAACGGGGGAGGGGGAGGAGAGAAAAAAACCCGCTCTCTTTGACTCGCCCCATCTCCTCCTCTCTTCGGGAAGTTTAGACATGGCGCTTTCGCGAGCAAATTGCGCGCTCAAAGAAAACGCCTTCACTGCAGGTTATTCAATATCCGATCAGTACTCAAATGCTCTTTGGAACTTGTTCATTCAAGTTAATAAAATTGAAAACCGTTGGGACTATTTTTTCGAGGTGTTGATTGACAAGTGATGGTAAGCCTATCCTGTTGACTGAGTATTTTACAGTATATTAAAGAGCAGAGCATTAGTTAAAGTTAGGAATGAAAAATGCGAGGTAAAGACACTTCTTGTTTCAAAAAGAAAAAAAAGAAAGAAAAGAAAAACCCGAGCGCTTCGCGCCTCTGGCTAACTCGCGCAATTTGCATCGCTATCATGAGGAAACTCAGGGTGCTACTCCAGATTTCAAGCGACAGGGATGATCGAAGGGGGGCGGGGGGGCAAAAATCAAAAGCCAAAAAAATCCCTAGGGGCTTCAAACAAAACCCAGAAAGTCCCTGGACTAAAAATTAACGCCCAAAATATCCTATGCCGAATTTCCGTGCCATAAAAATTTATTCGCAGAACTACGCGGCCGGGATATGTGGGAACTATCACGAATCTTCAGATTGCCTTGAATACCCGAAAAAAAAAATCCCTACTTAAATCAAGCTACCCCAAAAAATACCTGGCAAAATTTTCCGACCCAAGAAAATCCCGAAATCGAAAATTTCAAACCTAAAAAAAATCCTTCCATCATCCCTGCAACTTGAAATCCGGAGTACCCCCCGCACCCCACCCCAGGATTTGAAGGTGTGTATAACATTATTTCTCTGCTATGTCACTGCGTTCCGCCGCAGAGAAAACGTTTAAGTTCTAATCAGCAGAAAGGCAACAAGACGTTGAAATAGGAAGGACACGGATGAACAGCCGACGTGAAACCTTGCGAGACGGACCGGGCACTCCTTCCACCAGTGGCCTGAAGAACCGCAGTATCGACAAGGCCCTCGGGTGAATTCACGGTTAGTGGTGAAATTGTGTTGGTTTGTCGAAGAGGAAGCGAACGGCTGTGAAGATTGCCAAGAACGCTGGCTCCCGTTGAACTGCCTTGAGTAAGGGGAGAAGAAAGGTTGAGCTTGACGATTTCGGACCGCAAATCCCTCAACATTACGCTTCTTTCTTTGTCGAGCTTGATCCCTCAGAGCCTGCCTCTCTGCAGCGCGAATTTTCTTGTCGTCGTCCTCGCTCAACGAGACGGGATTAGATTCGTAGTGTTTAACGGTCAACCAACCGGCCTCGGACGAATCCGCGATCCGTATCTTGCGGTTACGTTCCTGTAATAGTTCTACGGTTTCGTCAAGAATTGAAAACGCCTCAGACTCGGGAGGTAGATCGGCCAAACGATCCTTAAGTGAAGCAAGCTTGGCTAACACTTGACCGTTAAATTTGAAATTACGTTCGTTGCCGGTGTAATTAAACTTGATCTCCGACTGTTCCTTCAAAGAATTAGAAGCAGAAAGGGCAGCTGAGCCAACCTCATGCGATTTCTGTACCTCGGACGAAATAACTGATTTGTGAAGGGCGAGCTGACTAACAACAAAATCTTTGAAACTATCAAGATCTTGCTTTGTAACAGGCTCGTCTCCCATACTAGAAAATTAAGCTCGGCAAGGTGCGAGCGGTAAAACTGGCTGTGTCGAGTGACTAACGCGAGAGGCGACAAGGCTTAAATACCGAGATGTGACGTAAAATCCCTAGAGGATCAAACTGCGGCCATAAATGCAAATTCCGAACATAAACACATCATTGATCCACAATAGAATCTGAATGTTTAACGTGACGTTTTCAAAATGCTAAAACTAAAATAATGAAGTGTAAAAATATAATTTTCAACAGTTATGCAAACTCTCGACTTCGCTTCGGGTTTGCATAACTGTCTCGAATTCTCCCAACCCCTCTCGTGTTTATATCAGGCTATGCATACACGGAAAACGTTTTGTATTGTTTTAATAGGCCCAACTATCGGTTGTCTCCAATAAGGCTGTAACTGTTAAATGAAGTGCACGGAATCCAGATTAGTGCTCAGACAAAATATTATGATCCGATAAATAGGCAAAGAGTTGATTGTAGATAATTCTTTCAAATACTTTGCCAATTATAGAGATAACTGAAATTGGACGATAATTGTCTATATCTCTTTCTATCGCCTTGCTTAAATAGAGGAGTAACCATCGCGAACTTCCAACAGCCAGGAAATATACCATTAGCTAAGGAACTATTAAATATAATTGAAATATGAGGTGCAACCAAATCAGCGCAATCAAGGATAAGCCCACTAGATATTCCATCGGAACCAGCTCTTTTAGCATGGTTGTTTAGATTTGTTCAGTTTTTTAAAAAGAGACAAAACCTGGTTGCTAACTGTAATCTTTCGCTAAGGCCAGAGATATATTCCTGAAAACAAGAGCCATTGTTGAAAGGTATTTCGCTTGCCAGTTTGGAGCCAATTGTGGAAAAGTGATCATTGAAAGCGTTTGACAAAGCGGTCGAATTAGTTATTGAAACTCCATTCAGACTCAACTCCCTAACCGAGGAGAGAAGTAAGCTCATTGATCACCTGCCACGTTTTACGGGGGTCGCCGTCAGAATCGCTAAATTTGTTTTTGTAAAATAATTATTTAGCCTGTCAGATCGCAACATTGACTTTGTTACGCATTCTTTTAAAGCATGCCCAATCGTGCGGATCATTGGACTTAATAGCTTTTATTTTCATAATAGCTGAGCTCTCGCGCGCTAAGCGCGCGTAGCTGAGCACCATGGGTAAAAAAAATTGGTAAACTTTCCATCCGAGAAATTCTGTTATGACGTAGCGTACGCCCGTACACTCTTTGAGGGGGAGGGAAGGGAATCAGGTGTCAGCCTGTCGGGGAGAGGAGTATGTTGTAACAAGAGAGAATGATCATTCTCTCTTTATTGTAAATCGTGCGATGCATTTGTGCAACCCGCGTTTTTTCATGGCGGGAAATCGCGCAAGAAATGGCGTGGCCCACGTCATCGCGTTCAAAAACTTGTTTACTTTAGAAACTTTTTTTCAAGTATTTTAAGCATAAGGATTTGTGAGTGCTCAGTTTCCAGTAAACTGTTTCGCAAAAATTGTTATGGCAGCAAACAATAGCGGGAGCGCCCTGGGGACAAGGTTGCCTATTTGCTTATAAGTGAAGAGCGACGAGAAAGAGAAAGAAGAGAAAGGCATAGAGCAAGAATTAAAGGGGCTGTGTCACGGCAGTCCAGTTCATTTTGGTCAATTTTGCCAATTACTGGCCCTCAATCGCTATGGAACTTAAAGTAAGCAAAGAAATTACATGTAAATAACTAAATCAGAGATCCGAGACAAACAAATATGTCTCCTGAGCATTATTTTTGAAGTTGCAAGCAGCAGGGACCAACTTAGAAAAACTGTTAGGCTGAACAGCTTTCAAAAACCCTAATTTCAATCCGTTTCAATCTTCTTCAGTTTTGCCCATCCGTGGCATCTGTTGTTTCTGTTATGTTTCTCTCAATTTAACGGGCATTTTGTAATTTCCTAATTTGGCTGAATTTCGTGACACAGCTCCTTTAACAGCCGAGCTAGCAAAGAGGATTCAAGTGGAAAATGTGTGCAGCATCTGAGACTTGTTTACGGATAGCTGAAGCTGACGGAGTTTTGTGTCATCTTGTGACGTTTTTACCCGCTGTCTTTTTGCACTGGCTCTACAAAATGAAATACAGCTGCTATCAACATTCCGCAACACAGGCATACCAATGTAATCTAACTCAATCAACAGGTATGGCAACGCAAATGCAACTCAAGGCTTTATTTGGAAGGAAATCACATGGCCGCCCGGACTTTTAGAAAGAAAAAACAACAACAAAGTCGTGTCTTTTTCGGCGTTATTTTTTATGTTTACACTAACGTGGATAACAGAGAAAGAGCTAGAGCGAGTTATTGAAATTTAAGGAGACGAATTTCGTAGGAAGAAAAACATGGAAATTCAAAGCGGCGGTGAGAAAATGAGAACTGCTAGTGGCCAGCAAGGTGAAAATGAGCGGCAGTGAAAAATAAAAGCGAACATAAACACTGGAAACAAAATATTGGGTAAGCACATACGTCAATTCCTCCATAAAAATAATGTGTAACTAGGAAGTTTGACGTTTTTGTCGTACAAAACAGCGTTGTAGTAGTGCAAACCAGCGGCAAGGCAAAGAAAAAAAAGCGTGCTGCACGTGCAAATTTGTTTTTTGCTAATTAGAAGAAAAAGTGTGCTGCACGTGCAATTTATTTTTTTCCTAATTAGATCTATTAGTCTTGAAGCCATTTTCATTGTCGTCCCCGTTTAGCATTACACGATTTTTTTTTTGTTTACACGTATTATTAACGAGAGCTTTGCTTTTAGCCCTGGCTAAATCTATATGTTATCAGTCTTGTCTTGATTGTTTGTGAAGATCTCTTTCCATAGGCGTACGGGTCAGGGGGGCGAGGGGGGCTGCAGCCCCCCCAAATTTTGGGCAACTCAGATTGTTTGGGCAGCAACAGGAAATTTGGGCAAAGCCATTATTAGTTTAAAGAGACAAATATTTTCTATTTTAATCTGAAAAAATTCCTGAAGTCAGCGTAATAATCCAGTAACATTCTCTCGAGACACTCACAGTGGTTGCTTAGCACGTGATGAGTTTCCGGTTATAGGGAAGGGTATCATTTGTTGATTAACATATTTATAGTTTTTTATTGTTGAGCACTGTACTGCACTGCACTGACTGGAAAAGGCTCTTTCCAGTCGTGAATTGATTAGAATAAACTTCCGCATATCTTTCTAGAATCATCTCCGCCCGTAGAACAGTGTATGACAGATAGCATCAGCAACAGTGGGTGTGAAAATGAAGAAGTGGCTGACTAGTACTCAGCTCGAATTAGGAGAAGAATATTAAATTTTTTTAATAATCTATCAAGCAATAATTTATTAATTAAAGCAGACTGAAAAGTTTACAAAACCGCTTACAAGAGTGCCTCGATACATACCAATGAAATGGAATCCTTCTCTCTAGCGATCCGCTGAAGCTATCTCCATGATCTTTTACACACGTTTTTAGAAAGATTGAAGCTACTATGAGGTGAAATTGCATGTCAAAAGAGATTCGTTTTCTACAGATAACGGCCAAACATCAAGATTTTTTTTAGCATATTTCTAAAACTTCATCCCAAAATATCCCGATAACTCTTTTATAGATTCCGTTTTAACTTCACGAACATCGACGCGACTATTGGAGAAAAAAGTTCCCGTGAGCGATTTTGTAGGAACAGTTCCCAGTGCCAAGAAATATTGCTGCAAGTAAAATAGACAATGGCGTCATTTCGTTGCTATGACAACTCTGATGTCATTAAAACCCTATGATAAATTTTCATCTATATCTAATAAAACTATGGTAGCAATTTTTCCAAATGTTTGTCTATGGCGACGTAGTTATGCTCAAAATTGGGAGATATTGACCCTGAAAAACTGTTGCAGTATCGAGCCACCTTCATATGCCAGTACGGCCTACGTTGTTGCATCGTATGGCCCTCGTTTCTTTTCTGCTGTTTCGTAAAAATTTGGGCAACTTGCGAGAATTTTTGGGCAAATAGTTTACCACCCCCTACCCCCGCCCCGGGCAAAAAATTGCCCGTACGCCTATGGGCCTGTTTACATGAAGGTGGGGGACCCCAGATACGTGAGGTAACCCGCTTAGGTGGGGTAAAAAAATAACCCTCCTTTACATGCAATCTTACCACCCCGCCATTCCGGGGTACACTTTCTCAAGATTATTGAATGATCGCTAAGCACGTAAACAAGAAAAATGCTGGCAAACCACGTTTTTTTGTGATTAATGCTCTTCTACACTCACTTGCAGCAAGCTTCAGTGCTGTGGCATTCTATTGTTACCTTTAATAATGATGCAAAGCCACCGTCAAAGTGAATTTAGCGCGAATTCAGTGTCGCGAATCCGACCCCAGCTAGGCGTGTTACCCCATCTTGAAACGTTTACATGGCAAAATTTCACCCCGGCTGAGGGGGTTACCCGGTCTGGCAGACCGGGCTACCCGCCTTGGCGGGTCACCCCACCTATCATGTAAAGGTGATCAAATTAAAATGAGAGATTATATGGACAGGCGGGTTACCTCACCTAAGCGAGTTACCTCACTTACCTGGGGTCCCATGTAAACAGGCCCTATGTCTCTTTCTTACATGATCGCTTTGCCAGTTGTTGTTTTCAGTCGTCCGTAAACACCGCATGTAGGAGTACTTAAAATGCCGCGTGTATGAAATGAATATGGTATTTTAGAAGTAAAATGTAAACAAAAATGATTCTGAGACCTCTTCTTCATCACTGGCGTTCATTCAAATACTCGACAGCTCGCATTGTAAGTTTTGGCGCTTAGCAAAATTCAGAATTGGCTAGTCGGAAGGGTGATTTTGTAAGCTGAATCAACCTTTTTTTTCGAAAGTTTTTACTCAAAGCCCATTAAATTATTACCCTGCGTACTACATAATGGCAGATTGGCCTGACTGAACAGTCCCGTCTAATGGTGAATTCTCAATAAAAACAACGTTTTATGATGTTATCATTTTTAATAATTTGTTGTGGAAGGGAAGCGCGTATTTCGATCGTCCTGAATATTGAATGAGTCCAATTTGTCTTGTAAGATTATTCTTTAAAAAAATGCAGAATTATAATGAAAATACCGCAAAAAATGGCATAAAGTCTGTCCGAGGTCTGAAAACAAACAACGTCTGATAGTTCTGTTTACCTCAGAGATGGTGTCAGTAAAAAGGCTGGTTTACGCGCTACCAGATAAAATTGTAGCGAGCGACACACAAAAAAAATTCCAGCCTGATTTTTCATTTTGGCCTTTCTTTTAGACAGAGAGACACCGATAAGTTATAACGAGTAGATTGGCTGCCACCGGGGACTATCGTGTCTTTATAGCATAAAATTATAAAATAAAGGTGGTGTAGGTGCGCACAAAGGTGATTTTGCTCGGGAAGAATTTGTTTTCCACGCCTAATCTACTGTGGCCAAAGTGTACAATGGAGACTACTAACTAGATGTAAGATTTTAGATGTTGCTTCATTCTTGCACTGTACTTGCATATTATTTTTTCTCTCAAGTCACCCGGCCCCACCCTTGAACCTCCCAGTTAACCGATTTGTGGATTACAAGTTTATTATTTGATTTTATGCACCGAGTTCTACGGTCACGACTGACTTCAAACTTGCAGATATGAAACAAGAGCGGCTCTGAGGCTTATTTGCTGAAGTTAGAGAAAAATCTGTCTTAGGGTTTCGAAGTTATTGATATTTTTTGCAAAAATGCGGTCTTAAACATATTCCGATACCTCAAACGTTTTTATATCTACAAGGAAAAAAATAACAGTTTCTTAAAGTTCAACCATACCTTATTAAGTATGTGAAAAATCATAGAAATCGGTTAAATCTTTCCGCTGAAAAACACGATTCAAAAACATAACCAACGCGCACACAAATAGGTTCGGGCAACCTTAATAGGAGAGTGACCCTTGACCCTTTAGATTGATGTCCCTTCCTAAAGCTTTTTTTCTTTGATAAAAAACGAAGAAAAAAGTCGTTTGCAGATTGGCTAGTTGAGCTTACAAACCGCGGCTTCGGCATGTCCACGGATGTCTTCCTTAAATCAGTGAAAAAGTTCCTAGACAAGGAAGTAAGAATTATACCATTTAACAGCCGCTCGCGTTCCTCACCATACCCCAGTAATTTGTTATGTTTTATTTCACGATGCTAGGTTATAGTTTTGTAATCGATTGTCAGCCGGACTACTTTGCAAGTGCAAGAGAAGCTTGTAAGTCGCTTGCCTGTCGAAATTTATGTAAAATTGCGTTGTTATTGTTGTGGCCGGATAATGGGCAACATAGGAGCTCTGCAAAACTGTTAATTTCGCGATGGAAACAAAGGCAAAAAAGGTAAACTGTCTTTCGTCATATACAGGACTAAATAGATTTTCTCTGGGCCAAATTTCAGAGCTCTTGCTACTAACTAAGGAAAGCTATTGCGATGTTAAACTGAAGAGTCAGGATACTGGGCAGCATACTGTAATGAGTTAAGTTTTGTGACAAAAAAGTAAGCGCAAAGCGATGAGTGAAAAACAGGTTTTTTTGCCAAGGTGAATGATTCATTTCGTCTCTACTCAAGACACTCAAGTCAAATAATTTTTTCTTGAATTATATTATCTTAGAACATGACATTACTTTTGCTTTCAGTGTAAAATTATCCTTTTAAAAGTTCTAAATTCGCTTGTGGGTTAGGAAGAGGTAATTGCTCGCTAAATGCTTCCCCAAGATCTAGATGGCTAGCTATAGCAATCGTGGACATTTTCTACAGGTTTAATTTTACATGTTTTTTTTTTTCTGATTTAAGAATCTTATACAGAACAGTTACTTTCTTTAATGATTACATAAATGCACTTACCTAAGAGGAAAACACAATAAATTCTCTCAATCTTCACTAGCCCAGGCTGCACGTGGCTTCAACCTCGAGCAAAACAACACGCAGTACATGCAGCCTCGTTTCCATCGTTTAAAATGCCTGGACTATATATACAATATCGAACTAATCGTCCGAAAGACTCGCGCGTCGCGAACGATAAACTTGAATGATGTACATTCTTTTCCGATTAATTTAAAAGCATTAAGCTATTGTCACAGCTTAAACATGCGCTGCACAGAGACACAGGTCCGTTAAGGGGTGCGCCATTCGAGTAATTACAGTATATGACTTTCTACGTGTTTCCTGTAATAGTCCAGTTATTCGGTTTTCTTTTATTAATTTTGACGTGAACAGTCTGTCCTTTCGCCGGCCGCCATTCTTTTCGAGCCTCCGCGAGCAAAAAGAAAACGTTTTTAATGTAGCTTACTCTATGACGAGCTCATTCACCATATTTGGTTACAGCAGGGTTAATAGAGACCTTATCCAAGATCTCGTTCAGTATTCAACGCGGCCGGGTATTTGCAGAACGGCAAAAGACGGAAGTTAAGTGATCACGGTTGGTATCGTATTTACAACGATCTTACCCGCACTCCTACCAGTAACGGTGTTCTCTATGCATTCACTTATTTACTCAGTAACTTGATTCACTCAGTTTCGGCCAAAAGCTAATCACTGACCACACGGCAGCGTTATTCTTCGTTCGGGAGGCCGGTGAGCGTTTTGCTAGAAACCCTGCCGTTTTCAATGGGTTCCTCTCATATTGAGACAGTTACAACGTGACACAGGCGCTGAAATCACAATTACGTCTCAGTTCAAACTACTTTTTAATTTGTAAAATCAAACTACAAAACCGGGGTTGGCAGTTCCATTCTGAACCCCTTGGACAAAAGTGAAAACACACACATCAGACTTAACAGTTCAATTGACTTTATTTGCTTTGTTATTACTGTTTGTTAATTTGCATCAGTTGCGAGTTTAAGTATTCTAGATTCATACTGACACCTCAAAATTTCGAACTTTACTAACTAAACTTTCTCATTGAGGTAATGCAATTAAACTGAAGCCAAGTAACCGCCATGAGAATTATGATAAAAAAAAGCCTTAAATCTATTTTGGCCTTACTTTCTTCCAAAACCTAACTGATTGTTCTTATTTAACGCTTAAATTGACAATAACATCTCCATATTTCTATCAACTAGTGTAAAGTCATAGATGTAGCAACTGGATGTACTACCATGTGTTCTAGAATCACTTCGAGTTATAAAGTCGATCTAATGCGGTAATCACTGCATAGGCATTTTCAGTAGCTCTGCGCCAGCTCTCATTTTCTTTTAGCAGCAATGTGCACATGCTTGCTGTAAAAATGCTATGTGAAATAAGTATACTAAGAAACTCAGCTTAAGTATCGCTTGCATGCAGTGGTTTTACTAGACATTATATTGAGCAAGACCTAGTGGTTATACAATTTTATTGGTAAATTACCTAAACCAAAAGGAGGATGGACGTTACCCGGGCATAAGTATACCGCTCCTTACAACGATCTGGATGAACACGGGTAAGTTTTGATCCAAAAACCGGTAAGATACTTGAGATCTATGATCCTCCCACGGGAAAAACGGATGCTATATCGATGCAGCTTGATGTCGATTAAAAAGATATTCAAAGAGGGAAGGGTCCCGAAATATCTGTGGACAGACAAAAGAAAAAGAATACTATAACGAAATCTTGAAGGAGGTAGTAGATAAGAACAAAATAGTGCTCTACTCTACAGAGAATGAAGAGAAATCCTCGGTGGCTGAGAGGTGGAATCGAACAATGAAGGGTAGGATGTGGAAGCGATTCAAGGCTCAAAATTCGACAGAGTGGGTGGATATACTACCGGGGCTGTTGAGAGAATTCAACAATACAAAGCATTCCTCTTTTTACGAGTAAGAGATGTTAAAGGTTGAGCTATCCCAGGATTCCCTATTCAGAATTGAAAAGATAATACGGCGAGATAACAAGCTCGGTAGAGCGCTTGTTAAGTGGAGCGGGTACCCTGATATTATTTTTAAAATAGAGAGCGTTCATATGCAAAAGAAAAAAAAAAAGGTGGCTGAACCTAATGAGAAACTATATCTGAACCTAAAAGAGATTTATAAGGTGTGCCATGAAAAGAGGATCAAAAACGTAAAAAGAAAAACGCTAACAAAAGAACAGCTTCTTGAGGAGCTGGGTATCGACCCTAAGAAGGTAGCTAAACCTCCACGTAGTACCTCAATACCGGTTACATTACCTTACATTACCTTTGGTGTTACTACCGATTACAAAAGCATATACCGCTGTGGAAAAGATCTGGGGATCAGCTTTAGAACGATAGGTAGGTACCTAAGCTAAAGCAAAAACAAAGGTGAGCCCGAAAAATTCATGCATTGCTAAGTCATTGCTCGGAACAGCTGGCGATTGCATACCTTTGAAAACCCGTGATAAGATAACCTATAGACCTTTTTCATTCAAATAGGGTGAAAAAAAGTGACTTAAAGATGTAGGGGTAATATGTACGATAAGATACTCTGCTTGAAAAAAGACACGCTCGGATTAAGTCAAAACGACTATCAGCTACCCCACGCGTTCCCACCGTACCTCATCCGAGAGGGATACTGAGACCGAGACCTTTTCCGGCGCCGAGAACTGCTCGGAGAGCCAATCATGCTCCTAGAACGCTATTAGATACCGATATACCACAGGCGCTGCCACCTCCTATATTACAACCGACAAAATACCAAAAGGTAAAAAAGGCGGTTGAGTGGGGAAAGAAAAAGGTAGATGATTGGGGAGAGCGATTTCTCAACGCCCCCACTGAAGAACCGAAAGCCGTTGATTCGGTCCTTGCGTCTTTCAAAAAACGTATAAATGAGCTATATAAACAGACTAAATCATTTAGTCTCCGAAAAGAAAAATTAGCTTTACGTGAATTCGCTAATATGTGCACCATCGATGGTCCTATTGATGGGTGTAGTCCGATGTCTTTCTTATCAGCCGTAAGAACCGTAGTTACTAACCTTTTGAGAGAGAGTAGACAAACAAAGGTAAAGATGGTCCTCGATGAACTGTAATATGGCGAGAACAAATCTATCGACGAGAGAAACGATCGAAACAACCGCGCCATTCGCATCAAGGATCAAGGATCCATGAAATCCTTGAAGGTACCGTCATCAATAGCCTTTATAATACGATGGTAGGAAGGATTCTCGAAAACGTAGCTACCTTTCAGAGCCGCTGTAGCAACTGGGAATTTGTGTCTATTATAGATCAGACTATACACACCGTTGAGTGTAAACCTTTGAGAGATAATAGCTATATCCCTCTTCCAAAAAACCTGAAGGACGGACTTTGATAAACATGAAAAACGAAGATGATGAGTGTTTCAAGTGTTTTATCACCCGCGCTTTAAATCGTGTTAAGTCTCATCCTGAACGTATGACATCCCTCTTGAGGGAGCAGTCAGAAGCTCTGAGCTGGGAAGGGTTAAAAAAAAAAGGCGCTAACGCGATACATCTTTTCGAAATGAACAACCCGGAGGTTGTTGTAAACGTATTCGCTTATGAAAGTGATGCCGGAATCTACCCGTTGAGAATAATCGACTCGATCGGAAGCGCCGGTACGGTAAACCTCCTTCTAATCTCATCCGATGAGAAACAACACTACTGCCTAATCAAAGATACGAGTAGGCTATCATCTTCACAGATATCTAAAAATGAGCATACAAAGTTCTTCTGCCTTAGATGCTTGAACCCTTTCGGTAGTCAAGAGCTATTGGACAGCCATACGAAGTATTGTGGAAAGAACGAAGCTGTAAAGATTGTTATGCCGAAGGAAGGGTCCTACATATCTTTTAAAATCCATTTCAAAAAGGTTCGTCATCTTTTCGTTATTTATGCGGATTTTGAGTCTTTGATGGAACCGATAGCCACAGGCCAACCCGACCCTAAAAAAAAATATACTAATAAATACCAACACCATAAACCCGTAAACTTGTGTTACTATATAAAGTGCTTCAATGATAAGGTTTATAAACCTAAGCTGGTCTGCTATACGGCAAAATCTGAGGAAGAGGATGTATCTCAGATATTTGTTGACGTGCTCTCAGAAGAGGTCAAGGATATCTACCATCGATTCAAAGAGCCTGTAGAGATGGCTTATGGAGAAAAGGAGAGAGAGAACTTTGAAAAAAGCAAGTGGTGTTTGTTATGTGAAAGGGAGTTTTCACCCGCCCATCTCGAAAAGGACGGATTATGGGGGTAAGGTTAGGGACCATTGCCATTACACGGAAAGATTTCCTGGCTCCGCCCATAACACTTGCAATCTGAAGTGTAGAAAGCCCGGTTTCCTATCCGTTATCTTCCACAATCTGAGCTGATATGATAGCCATCTCTTTGTTAAGAACCTCGGGGTTAAGGAGAGGAATATAGACTGTATACCTAAAAACGAAGAGATCTACATCAGCTTTTCGAAAGAGGTAGTTGTATAGTAGACTCATATTTGGAAAAAGCCGAAGGTAAAGAAAATGCAAATGAAAACGTTACAGTCAAAACAGGTCAAGCGTACCCCCCCAAGATTCTATTAATAAATTGATTATTTGAAAAATGAATCCGTTAGTCGTTCCCGTAATTAATGTCAAATCGGAATTACTGCATGCGTAATGAGCAGTGAATAATTTACGAGAACTTGTCTGTATTTAGCCTGCGAAAACATCCGTTTCTCCTCGCTCTTCGCCGCTGGGGACGTTTCGCGAGGAGGAACGTCTGCGACTCAGCGGCAGAAATTCCATACTGATGACGCAGACCAATGTTTACATAATAAATCCAGTAGTCATGGGGTTCCAAATACAAATTTGTCCAATTTTAGGTGTCTTCTGGTCGATTTTGGTAACGTGTTGTGTTCACCTGCCAACGAGCTCCAGTAAGACTCAAATGCTTCTTCTAGAGAAGACTATATTCCACAAATATTGACTATTTTGTTAGGGATTCTTTGCGTTTACATTTGACCTTTGTGGCCTTTTGTCTGTCATTCGTAAACTATAGCTAAAACAATGTAACTAGTCCGTCGACCAATCAGCGCTTCTGACCGGATTCCGGACAGATTTTACGTCATCAGTATGGAATTTCTGTTGGTGAGTCGCAGACGTTTCTCCGCGCGAAACGTCCCCATAGACGAAGAGCGAGGAGAAACGGATGTTTTCGCAGGCTAGTCTGTATTTGGTCAGATTGAAAATTTTTGAATGAATTAAAATTCTTAGAACACATTTACATCTAATTCAGGGCAACTGAGCTGAATTGCGTGTGAATTCACGGCTCATTACGCATGCAAGAATGTAGAGATGAATCTGAAATCTACAACTGCCAACGGACTCAACTTTCGAATAATAAATTCACTAATGGCATTTTGGGGGGTACGCTTGACCTGGCTTGACTGTAAATGTTTTTTGTTAAATGTTAATGGTAAACGTTTTCTGTTTCTACTTTTCCAACTAACAGAAGCAAAACTCTTTGTGAGTGGTGCTGATTAAAAAAAGAGAAATCCTTACTAGTCGCTATTAGTGTTGTATACGAGCTTTTTTACCTGTAAGTAAAATAAATTAAGTATCTCGATATTTGGGTCACGGACAATCAAAGTGGATGCTTGTCTCACGCATTAATGGCATATTCTGTTGTTTCCATCTCTGCTCGCCAAGATTATCAAATGATACGCCTGAGGAGAGATAAGATATGGCTACGTACCTGATAGGAAGCGGGGGAGGTTTCTTATGCAAAAAGGGTGGGGCTGCTTGCCGGAATACTTCAGTAACCAGGTGTGGCACAAGGTAGGGGTGAGCGGGGGAGGGGCACTCGACCAATATTCGCGTAAAGGTGAGCTGCTGACGCTTTGAGACCCTGACCAAAATACATACCCTTTTAACGACAACGACCTATATTTTATTAGCGACAAGGGACAAAATGCAATCCGTCTTGTTTTAAGGCCATATTGTCAATTGCAATAGTGCAAATTCACCTCATTTAGTCATCGCTTTTGTAAACTTGGAGTACAAACAAATTTTATTAAGCAAATCAAATCAATCATGCAGGCAATGCGCTATGAATTATTAGAACAGATTCGCAAGAAATTATATGTCCTGCTTAGGACACGCCCAAAATTATATTCTGTTTAGGACAGAAAGGAACAAAACTATACCCTGTCCATATAGTATAAACTCGGAATACAAATCCTGTCATGATTAAACCAATTTGTACCACCCACTCTTCAAGACACTTCAGTGAAGAATACTATGTTAATACCCCCCGGGGGGGGGGGTACTTTAAGAATTTCTGGGTGGGGATGTGCCGCTGGGACCCTGGAACCCCTTGGCCTATACCAGAGCTAGTACAGCTGAATTTTGCTACCCTATACTAGAGTAAACTCCCCAAATCCCCCCTATCCTAGAGTAGCTGTTTTCCAGAAACTACTTTAGGTCACTAGCACAGTCTAGTCAAAACAAAACCTTATACCACAGTCCCTAGTCTAGATAAAATCTCCAGCCAACTGATCAGTTTCCTGAAAAATGATACCCTATTCTAGACCCAAACGCTCTGATTTATATACCCTATCCTAGAGTAAACTGCTTGAAAACCATACTCTTCACAGCGACCCATATATGGCAGTACCCCGCCCCCCCGGGAAATAACCCACCCATAATACATGTATTTATTTATTTATGGACTAGGAAATAATAATAGTGTCTGTACAGTCTTGACTATTTGCAGTCCCCCTTTTTCTTTCCAAGGCCAACCAGGTCCTTGATTCTCTCTTTGGCTGGCTTGTATTCCTCTTGGGAGAAATGTCTCCTTAGAAGAGGATCAGAGAGCACGTAGAAGTTATCTACTGCACGCATGATCAACAGCAAAGCTCTTATATAAGCATCTGGAGAAACATTTTCCAAAGCCACTTGACGAATTTCTTTAACCAAGGCAGCCTCTTTTTCTGCAAAACAAAGGGCGGAATCATGAAAACTGATTATTCAAACAATTTTTTGTCAGTTAAAATTAATACACTTTATTTATACACCTATTTCATGTATGTTGTGTTAAAACATGACGTTCCTTTAAATGATTGTTAGTAACCCAGGCAATGCGGTAGAAAACAAAAACAGCAACAGGTAATTCAGTTAAAAAAACAAAAAACAAAAGGAACCTCTGACCTAATTCCTCCGGTTGTCCAAAAGTTGGATTAAGTGCCATCAACCAGTTAAATCATATCTAAGGTGTAGCAGATAAGTATTTGGAAAACCGTATTGTTGCCTTATCCATTGGCGGGAGATTTAAGCTTCATATGACAACAATGACTTTTTGTCATCTTACACACTACCTACAGGGTTAGATTGCCAGGGGGTTAGAGGCAGAGCGACAATGATAAATAATATGATAGTATTAGCAATCGCCGTGTGAGTCACATGCAATGCAATTCCAGCAAAATTATCAACCAATCATTTGCAAGGAAAAATCATGATTCCAATGGAAATAACTGTCTTGTTCCCTGACGATCAACCTCATACCCAGGGCCCTGATCTCCTACTTAGCCGCTGTTGCTCCAGGGGCTGAGTAGAGGAGGACCCTGTGAGCAACAGGGTGTCCAGCAGCATGGTTGCTCAAATAAAATAGGAAAATAGGAAACTTAGGATTATGAAAATAGGAAAAATAGGAAACTTTCTATTAAAAAATAGGAGAAAATAGGAAAATCAATAGTACTTTTCTCGACAAAGATAGATTGACTGCACCACATCAGGGTTATAATAAAGGCTACGAGTCCTTAGCTTCCACGTTCCAGGATTTAGATCAACTTTCACTGGTAAGAAGGCGTGAAAATGATCATTATCGTTTAGTTTATTGGCTCAGTGTGTGTAATCAGAACTGATGATATGCTGGACTAGAGGTTGAGCATGGTTTTATAATCAAAGATGATCATATGCAAATTCCCTTCAAGTTGGCAGCAAATCTTTCAGAAGTTTTGAAGAGTGAAATTTCTTAGGACCGAAATTTTGTTATGATTGTGTTGTCATTGAAGACTATCGAACAAGGACTTAAAAGTCCTATGGAAAGCTTTCCTTCCATTAATCTGCAATCAGTGGCTGGTTGAGAATAATTATGCTTGTTTGAGTCAAAAGACCACATAATTTTAATTTAAGTACAGAACCAGGCTTTCCGGTCCACGGTGTACGCAAAATGACACTGACCTATTCGGTTAACCAGATTGTAAGTGTGTCATGGTTAAGTTCTAAGAAGAACATAACACTCTGCTTAGCTATGACTGCAAGACCGGTTTCGCAACCAAAATATTGGATCCTTTGTCAGTAGCTTAGGAATAGCTGTTAACAAGCTAAACGGTTCACCAAGGGGGGCTAGTGCTGTAAACAGCTAAACTTTAGTCTGTTCGTGGCATCCAGAATCAGCTAGTGATTGGATTTTTAAACAAGAAGCTGATTGGATGATTTATCTGCCCTTTGCTGTGAGAGGACAACTTGATCCTGATTTCAGGTTGAAAGATAAACATAAAAACGCACATACTGAAATGCAGTTTCTGTGCTATGCACATTATTATTCAATAGTCATGAGAACTATAACACGACATACAATACATGTAGGTGCACTAGAAAATTATACAAAAAGTAGTAATAATAATAATAATTTAAAATTTATAAAACGCCTTTTCCATGCAAATATCATCAAAAGCGCGTAAAGTAGCAATATAACAAAGTTGTTAACAGAACCCTAATAGGCAATAGAGGACATGGGAAGAACAAATGTAAAGTTCTATTATTTTTGCTAATATTAGAACATCAAAGTCAAAATACTACTTGCTTTATGATAAAGCTCACTCAAAAGCTAATTCCACTTTCAATTTAGTTACAAATTTTGGCTTCACCAGCCAAAAAATAGGAAAGATAGGAGGTTTTAGTTTAAAAATAGGAGAAAATAGGAGTAGGCTCAAAAAATAGGAAAAAATAGGAAGTGGACACCCTGAAGGTTGCCCTGACAGGTGTACTATTGAACTGACCCCTAGCCCCAAAAGGATAACACCTGTGACTGGATTTAAAAGTTAGAATAATTTTCATTACTTACTCTGACTTCAAGATGAGTGCCAAGTAAGGCCCCAGTTGTTTACAAGGTGGACAGTGCTATACTATAGCTTTATTACTATCCCGTGGATAGTGGAATATTTTATTGGATTTTTTAAATACTAACCCACTGGATGGTGATTTAATTATATAGAGCATTTTCACATGACGTCATGTCTGCCATGTTGGCTTCCCAAACAAGTCCTGTGAGAGTTCAACATTTTTCTCATGTAAACGCTTTCTTTGGATCCAATAAATTTGCATATAGCTGCTGTCCACACGAGTTAAAATGCTCTATAAGGTGGATAGCGCTATCCAACTTTGGAGCAGCTGGGGCCTGGTTTACAGGTACCACTTACAATGAACCCTTTAGTACAGTTAATTGTAGAGCTAATTGATTGACCTACAGCTATCGTTGTCCACTAATAAAAAAATATTATGCCCCATAAACTATTTGAATAAAGAATTTGTACTGATATCTGTATAAGTAAACTAAAAATGATTAATTTAAAAGCAAGCTTCAAAATATGAGTGAAAATCAACGCATAAAAAAACATAATTTTGATCCCTTTTTGATTGCAAAGCACACTTCTTATGACCAAAGGAGTTTGCTAGTGCCACACATTGGGAATTGGCTGGCTGATATCAATATTATTGGAAAGCCAAAAAAAATAACAGGAATTTCAGGCTCGAAAAGTGAAAAACACACTGTATTTAGCTGTTTTACAGATTTGCTGAACAATTGAGTGTGTTAATCCTTGCACTCTTTATTTTATATGTAACAACTACATGTAGACCCATTTGAACCGAGAGATACTCTTAAGGACCACTCCCATCAGTTTCCTACACACTTCAATTCAACACCCTCATCACTTGAAAAACTAATGTACTGCAGGCCCTAGCTGTCATGCAATTCATTACTTATGTTGGCCCGCTAATTTCTTAATTGACTTACCTGGTTGTATAGTAGGATACTTCATTCCAAAGAACTTCTTCTTCTTGTCAAGAATACCCTGGTCCACAAGATCATCCAACGCTTTGTAAGCACAGGATTTTTCAGACTTATCTTTCCATATACAGACTTCTTTTTCAAAATAATCTTGGACCTTTTTGGGCTTTTCAGGTGACTTATCCTGATGCTTCTTAATTTGTTTGAAAAGAGCATCATCTAAACATGTAATTCCAGTTGGGGTAGTATCCTTTACCTTTAAGAAAAAAAAATTAACATATAAATAACAGCTGCTGATCAGGAAAGCATTATGGTGGCCACTAAGTTAGCTAGGGGTGTCTTTAAAGACAGTCATCCTGAACACGTACATGTAGAGGCAAGAATTTCTGATCAATTACATTTGATTTGTAATCATACTACCTTGTTGAAAAATCAAAGAGCCATAAAATAATGCACTTCCTCTCAATTTCGGATGTAAGATAATTTTTATGTGCTCAGCCAATTTTTGGCATTAGCAAGATTCCAGCTCATTATTTAAAGCAAGCATTGGTCACATGACCTCTTAATGCAAGTGGCCTAATGGTCTCACTTACATGTAGGGTTTTTGGGACAAAGTCAGTGTATTCGCTCATCTAGGGATCGCTGGATTAGGGCTATGGCTGAAGAATTTTACAAAAAAATGCCATGACACTGACCGCACAGAAATTATGCTTAAAAAAGAACACAACATCCCTGGCACTTGTTTAGATTAACGTGGCTGGCTCTTTAGATGTAATTTAGATGTCTGTTTTCATTCGGTCTTCTTTAGAGGTTACTGCATGTAGTTGAAGCTTAAGCCACACTCACATTGGTCTTCCTTAGGTGTTTAATTTGAATTTTCCAGCAAATATTCCTGTCACCTTGCGTTTGAATGCCAACAGTAACTAATAAGAGAAGGATGTCTTGCGACTCAGAGCACAAATTTGATATAATTTACTAAAAAGGAATGTTCCTTATGCTCTGCCACTTACTTTCCTTGAATGGAAATTTTTGTTGAAATTATTGTTTACTGGAATAAGAATAATAATAGGACAATCACATGACTTTTGGAGGGCATACCAAGTAGCATCATTTGCGCCCGAACGGAGCAAGGTTGCAAATGATGCTACAAGGGACACAATTATATTTTAATGCCCCTTAAAAGTCATGTGATTATCATTACATTATTATCTGCAATACACAAGGTGAAATCTTTGCCGCAGTGAGCAAAATGAAAACACAACAAAAATCTAATAAACTCAACTAACTTATTCTTCGCATCTTTCCAAACGCCGTCCATTTTCTGCCCCCATGAAGTAGCGATTCAATTTCTGTCTGTCTCCTGACTGAATAGATGATTTGTGTTTTGCTTTAGCATTGTTTTGTTGGCGGACATGAATTCGCAGTCTTGCAAAATGTTTATGTTTCAGCTGAGTGGAGCTCAGGTTAGATGGCGATGAATGACTCCATGATCTCATTCCAGTTCATGCACTTGGAGTGAATGCACAGCCTTTCTCTGTTTTCACTTCAGCGAAGAACTTTTGTAGAATTTCACTTTATTCACAGATCCACTGTAAATTAATTTTTCTTTTCTCACACCATTTCTCGAACTTTTTTACTCTCCACTCTTGCTCTTTTGGTGTTTTTTGCTTGAGCTTTAACTTTTGCTCAATTTCATCCAGTTGCTCATTGTTTACGTCCAAATTTTGACCAGAAAAAAGCTGAAAATTTGGGACTTTTCCATTTTAAAATAGAATCTCCAAACGTCAAACGTTCACCACAAAACTACAAAGTGAGCAAGTGCAAATTCATCCACAAAAACTTGCACCAACTCAGGCACTGAAATGGTATCCTCAGGTACTCATTGGCCATGCAAAGTTGTTTGACATCTCTACAGCCAATCGCAGTCAGGGCAGGAAATGCATTTTCAGCCCACCCATTTCCCATTTGGCCTGCAAAAAGGCGTGTTTTACAGAGGGCAGTTTATCATTTCGCAGCATTTTGATAATAATGATGTCTGAATAATTTTCCTTTTTGTTTCAGTCAACACTGTTTCACATACAGCATACATGTAGCAGCCCAATCAAAATGTTTTACTATACAGTGTTAAGTGGCAAAATGATATAACCAAAGTATACATAACAGGTGGCATGGCAAAGGCCTTACTAAATAAACCTTTAAGTATTGAATAAGAGCCAGTATTTCCCTGGAAGCAGCAAAATTGCAGACTGCTTCCTCACTTTGACCAGGGTCTAAAAGAGATTTATCGCGATCCATGATTTGACCAAAAGACAAAGTGGGATTCTGGAAAACACAAGATAATTATCTTAACCGGAAACAGGATTTTCTGGTCACCCCAGAAGCCAGATTTGCCAAAATTTGGGCACGGGACCAGGGATTTTTTTAACCATATGTCGGGAATTTGGGAAATCCTATGTTTGAGCAGCAATTGTGAATTAACCAGGCAAGCGTTAAGTGGTATCTCCTCTAAAACCAGGAGCTGCATGATTCCTAATTCAAACCAAACTATAGAGAGTGTGCCTTGTTGTATTTTTTTTGGAAAGAAAAAAGGAATTCGAGAAAGAGATGTCCAAAATTGTGGGATGCGGGATTTTCATGAAAAAGGAGTGGGAATTATATCATATTTAACTCACAATATCTCTCTGTTTCTGATTTGCTCATGCCCCTGGCTTATTCTTCAGAGCTAGCTACACAGTAAAGGCTATCACCAGAAAAAGGGATCAGGCAAGCAAAAATCCCTGGGGACGAGATTGCATATTAAGCTCACTTGTAAATAGCCAAATTTTAGCCTAAAACATAGTAACACAGCAAAAAATGCAAAATAAACAGATGGCAACTGCTATCTGGAGAATATATGTTAGATTTTAAACATCTCTTTGTATGACCATGATTTCTCGTGGAACAGACAAATGAAGACAGAAATTTAACATCAATCAAGTTAAGCTTGTTTTAAAGCAAGAACTACATGTATTTTGCATGAACATACATAATGGGTTCAGCTTTTTTATGATCTGAACAATAATATGCAGATCTTGGATGGTCTCATTCATTATAAAGGTACATGACACCCTCCTTGATCTGCATGATTCTTCACATTGTATGAAAACCTCATCCCCAATTAGGTAGCAGGGATTGGGAAGGCCGAGGCCATGTGCATGGCCCATAAAGTTAGAAAATGTTGCACTATAAAACTGCTAACCGAGTCCAGAATGGCCACCCTAAAGACGCGTAATAAGCACTTTAGTTTTAAGCTCCTTAATTTGTGTATTAATTTGGTGTTACATGTACAACAAATAAAAACATGAACCTAACCCTTTGTTTCTTTGATCAGTGATCTTTTGCAAATGCACTCAGTTCTGTCGAGACAGACGTGCTTTGAGTTGATATATGCTTCTAGCTGTCTTTGTCTTTCTTGCCAAAACAAATTCATTTAACATTTTAATAATTATTTTTGAGATAATGCCTCCAAAGAGACTCCCGTTTTTAGCACGAATTTGACAGCCAAGTTCAAGATCAACTGCGAAAATGAAAACAACAACAACGATATAAAAACACTTTCCAGGCCTGCAAGTAACGAATACAGAAAATTCCAACCGCGCAAAGTGGCTCATGTTTGAAAGGGATGCCATGTTTTGCAAAACATTGAAAACAAGTGGTATAGCAAAGAAGTATCGCAGCTTCAAAGTTACAGTAAGTTGGACTGGAGTCACTTACTCAGTTTAGTTTAGAATTAGCAATTATCATGCTTAATTCTGATTCTTAATAATAGACTTAGCTTGTGCTAGCTACACAACTTTCTGTGTATCAAAATAAATATAGTGAATGCTAAAAGGGTCAAATTGATTGCTCTTTATATCCTGAGTTACATGTAAGTTCAATGGATGCACTGATTGATTCAGTACATTTTGTAAAACCTGAATAAACATAATTAAAAATTGAAAAATACTCGGTACTTAATCACAATAAAATACTGTACACACTATTTTTTACCAGTAATGACATATGGTTGTTGTCGAGTCATTCAAGAGACAACAGCGTGCATGTGTTTATGAAACTGCCATGTTTAATTCCTCTCCTCTATTCCTGTAGTGCGCATGCCTAAATACTAAACAACACACGCGCGTGACACATGAAAGGTCAAAGTTCAATAACACAACATCTCCCCTTTTTGAGAGATTGTAAAGTAACATACAACTCGGGTATGGAACTGAAATCTACCATATGTGATAACTGAAATAAAAACAAAGTTCAAGCACAAGTTTCAAAGTGTCTTTTAACTAAAGTTCAATGTTCAGCAAAGTCCAAGGCTCTCTTGTAACTTGAGAGAGGGTCTAATGAGTCTCTTTGGTCTAGAAGCGAGACAAGGTGATGGGAGTTGCTTCAAGGGAGTCAATGCCTTGTCTCGAGCTTGTTTCTTCACAACACTAGGTGAAACTGGCTTGTCCAAGACACTGGGCGACGCTGGTGTGTTGGTAGGGATTGGGTTGACATGAGAACGGTTTCGTCTCACTGTGCCATTCTCTGTCTCGACCAAGTAGGATCTAGGTGTTTCTGCTGCTCCAGCTATTGTACCAGTGGTTCCCATATCTTTGATGTGCACAGGAGTACCAGGTTGGACTGATCTCAAGGGAATGGCATTGTGCCGTTGATTGAAGTTGAGCCTTTGAGTTTCCTTTGCCTCCTTCTTCCCTTTCACGTAGCTTGTCTATATCTGGCCAACTTGGATTGAGAACAGTGTGGAAAGTTGGGATGGTGTTTCTCAGTTTTCTTCCCATGAGTAGTTCAGATGGTGAATATCCACAAGCAAGAGGGGTAGACCTGTACGCCAACAGTCCTTTGGATGGATCTTTTCTTTCTTCAGCAATGACTTGGTGGTTTCTACTGCGCGCTCTTCTTCACCATTAGACTGTGGGAAACGGGGGCTACTTGTTGTATGCTTGAAACCCCATTCTTTTGCAAAATGAGTGAATTCGGCTGATGCATACTGTGGGCCATTGTCACTTCTTACTTCTTCAGGGATTCCATGCCTTGCAAAAATAGCTTTGAGGGCTCTGATAACTTCATGCGATTTGGTGGTCTTTTGCATGGCAGCCACCTCGATATAACGTGAGAAATAGTCCACCACTATCAGGTAGTTCAGCTTATCAAGCTCAAATAGGTCCGTGCCGATCATCTGCCAGGGACGTTCAGGAAAGAGTGTTGGCATGAGTGGCTCAGCTCGCTGCTGTCGGTGCTTGGCACAAACTTTGCAATTTTCAACCATGTCTTGAACTTCACGGCTGAGACCAGGCCACCAAACTGAGGTCTTTGCACCTTCTCTGCACTTGACTATTCCCTGGTGCCCTTCGTGTATCTTATCCAAAACTTGCAGCTTCATGGCTGACGGCACGACAACTCTAGTTGACTTCAGGAGTATCCCATGTGCTGTAGTGAGCTCTCCTCTGGCTGACCAATAAGGCTTCAGTGCATCATTAAGACGAAATTTGTCTGGCCAGCCATCCAGGCAGTAACTCTTTATTAGTCGACAGACAGGGTCCTCATCCTGGGCTTCCTTAATCTCCATTAGTTTCACGTCTGAGACTGGTAAAGAGTCTAGGACACTGTCAACGTAGATGTTCATTTCTTCTTCAGGAACAGTGGCCATTCTGTTTGTGTTTTCTGACTGCATTCTTGACAAGACATCTGCTATATACATTTCTTTTCCAGGTACATGGTTCACCGCTTTAAAGTGAAAACGCATGAGGCGCATTCTGAGCCGGTGAACTCTAGGAGGGACTTCATCCAAGGTACGGGTGGTGAGAAGAGGAACCAGTGGCTTATGATCTGTTTCAGCGAGTATAGACTTTCCCACTATGTAGTCGCTGAATCGCTCACATGCCCAGGTTAGGGCTAAGGCCTCTTTCTCTATTTGCGCATATCTGCATTCCACAGGGGTGAGTGCTCTGGATATGAACATCACAGGTCTCCAAGTCTGATCTTCTTGCTTCTGTAGGAGTACTCCTCCCAGTCCAAATGAGGATGCATCCGCTGAAACTTTGGTGTCTTTGTTAGGATCATAGAGAGCAAGTACTGGCGCAGCTGTCAAGATAGACTTGATTTCTTCGAATGCTTGTTGTTGAGGTGTTCCCCAGACCCACTGGCTATCCTTCTGCATATGGTCTCGGATTGGTTTGGTCTTGTCTGCTAAATGTTCTGCAAACTTGCTTAGGTGGTTTACCATTCCTAGAAACACACGGACTTCATGAACATTCTTGGGTGCAGGTAGGTTTACTACGGCTGCAACTTTGTCTGGATCCACCTCAATACCATTTGCGCTAACAACATTGCCTAGGAACTTGATCTTGGGAACTCGGAACGTGCACTTGTCAATGTTAAGCGTAACACCAGCCTCACTTAGACGCTCTAACACTTTCTGTAATCTGTAATCATGGAGCTCTATGGTGGGGGCATGAACTAGGACATCATCAATGTTGCATTCAACTCCTTCAAGTCCTTCAAGAATTCTACTCATGCACTTTTGAAACTTTTCAGAACCAGAGCTAATTCCATAAGGCAGCACGTCAAAACAGTACCGTCCCCAAGGTGTGATGAAGGTTGTGAGTGGTCTCGAGCTTTCCGCCAGCTTTATATGCCAGAATCCAGAATTTGCATCGAGCTTGGTGAAGTACTTTGCACCTGCTAACTTTCCCAAGGTGAGGTCCACGGAGGGAAGAGGGTGATTCTCACGCTGAACATACTCATTGAGCTTTGTTAAGTCTACACACACTCTGACTTTACCATTTGGTTTAGGGGTTACTACCATTGGAGCACACCAGTCAGTTGGGTGGTCCACAGGCGAAATCACTCCACTCTTTAACATCCTTTCAATTTCATGCTTGGTTTCTTCATACAGTGGCATAGGGACCTTTCTTGGCACAGTCAGTGCAAAGGGTTTTGCATCATCTTTTAGCTTGATGGTGTACTCATCTTTCATGGTACCCAGTCCTTCAAACAACTGTGGGTAGTCACGCATCACTTTTGCCATGTGGTCATCAGTTGTCAGGTCACACAATCTTGATATAAGGTTTAGTTTCACTGCAGCAGATCTACTCAGAAGTGGTCTTGCTAAACTTTCAACGACGTATACGGTTTCCTTTGTGGAAGTTTGGTTGTAAGTGAGAGTGACTGTGAATTCTCCCTTACAGTTCATCCTGTAATTGCATGGACCCAGGAGCACTTTATCAGTAGGCTTAAGCTGTATCTTCAGATCAATGCTAAGGAAGGTATTGTATGGGACGACAGTTACGTCTGCACCACTATCAAGCTTGAAGTTAACTGGTTTCTTGTCCACAAGAACGGTTGCAATCCATGGTGACTTTGTGGGGTTGCTTTGGACTTCACTAACGTCCACGATTTCGCCTAGAAAGAACGATTCTTCCTCTTCAGTAACTTCAAATACTTTTCCTGGTTTTGAACTTTTACAAGCCTGCGCCCAATGACCGATTTTTGAACACTTGTTACACTTGGAGAAGCGTGCAGGACACGTTTTCTTCGGGTGCAATTTTCCAAGGCACCTTTGGCACTTTTGATCAGGATTTTTCTCTTTGGAGCTATCGGAAGGTTTCTCTTTAGACTTGTCTTGCGACTTCTCTTTGAAGTTTCCTTTGTTTCTCCGTGATTTTCCTTTCGCGATGCCATCAACGTGCGCTGGAGTAGAGTTGAATCCGCCGTCAAGAATGTTTTGTTGTTGTTTCACCGTCTCTCTTTGTCTCGCTAAATTTGTAGCTTTTTCCAGGGTGAGATTCGGATCTAGTTGAAGTTTTTCCGAAAGTTCGCGGTTTTGTAATCCCACGACAATACGGTCGCGAATGAGCTCTTCTTTTAGCGCGCCAAAATTGCAGTACCTTGCCAGGCCATACAAATCTGTGATAAAACTATCCACCGATTCTCCCGCTCGTTGGCTTCTTGAGTTGTATTTTGCTCTCTCAAAGATGATATTTCTTTTCACGATGAAGTAATTTTCGAATTTTTCTTTCACTTCTTCATAATTCTTTTCTTGTTCGGCGGTGAATTCGAATGAGATGAAGATGTCGTCCGCTTGTTCACCCATTGTGTAAATTAATGTGTTTACTTGATTTTCGCCGGTTTGTTTATCAAGCCCAGTAGCTTTGCGAAATCTCTCAAACCTTTGAATCCACTTTGGCCAGTCTTCCGGCTTGAATGAAAATTTCTCCGGTGGGGTTACTTGAAAGTTAGCGACCGGTCGAATGTTTGGCAGGACAACTTGCGGTTGAGCAATCACAGGTTGTTCTTCGGCGCCCGCCAATGCGCCGGGAGGATTTCCTTCTTGTTCGGCTTCGTTATCTGACATGTTCTCGCCGTTTTGCACTTTGAATGAATTGTTGAGCGTTTGTACGAATTTTCTTCTTTTTCACTACGACGTGTTAAGCGAAATTAATCCCACTTCTGACACCATGTCGAGTCATTCAAGAGACAACAGCGTGCATGTGTTTATGAAACTGCCATGTTTAATTCCTCTCCTCTATTCCTGTAGTGCGCATTCCTAAATACTAAACAACACACGCGCGTGACACATGAAAGGTCAAAGTTCAATAACACAACAGTTGTGAGACATGGGCACTTAACAACGCTATGATGGATAAGCTTGCAGTCACACAGCGTAAGGTGGAACCCATAATACTAGGCATTACCCTTTAGGATCAAAAGCAAAACACCTGGATCTGTCAAGAAACTGGTGTAAGCGATATCATCAACGCTATCAGAGAAGCAAAGCGTAGATGTGCAGGTCACATTGCCTGGCTATTTGATAATCATTGGACCATCAGAGCAACAGACTGTGGACCCAAGAGATTGGACCAGAAAACCGGGTCATCCAAAAACAAGATGGAGAGACAATCTCATCAGACAGCAGATCGGACCCTTACGGCTAAGATTAGCCAAGCGCAGACACCTGTGGGATCGATCCAGGGAGGGGTTGAGTGAATGCAAATCCTGATGTTCATGATGATGATGATCGACACACTTTTTTATATCTTGAATTGCACATATAATTTCAATTCCTGTGACATGGTGTTTTGCAGGCGGTCAGTGGTTAAACTTGCATGATGGCGCGTGTTTTTAATAAATATTACTAGACAAACAAGCATGGCAGCAAAAAAAAAATAATATTATGGAAGGCGATTTCTCAAAATCTACTCATTAATTTAAAAATTTTATGGTACTTGGCAGAATTTTTACTTTTATCGTATTTTAAAAAATGAGAACTTTAAAATGGAATTTGAACAGATGATTTTTGGGACGCGTTTAATATTACAGACTTACAATTATATTTATTAATTTATTAATTACCTATAAACCAGTCTGTTAAAATTTGGTCAAATAAGTGTCAAATGGTAATGATTAATATTATAGTAAGCTGTGTACAAGTTTATAGGAAAATCTAATGAGCAAATTTTATGTAAACTGAGCAAAAAGTGAAACTTTAAGGTTGTATTCAATTGTTCATGTTGTCATGAAAACTACGAAAATGTCAAATTTTACACGTCAGTCACATCTTGTGAGCTGCAACCCTTCTCTTGCCATGATTTGGCTAATGACAATTATATTCACAAACTGCCAAAACTGTGTTCAGCCACCTTAATGGCCTATAACTTTTCAAAGTCAGGGACAATAGACCCATTTGTCTATTTCTGACACAGGTGGATGAAGATGCCCCAAGTAAAACCCTACAAGATTTGTATAGTAGTAAGACAAAAGTCAAATTTAGTGAAAATGTTTGTAATTAATTAGACTACGAGTACTCCCCATTTTCCCTCAGGGATAGTAGAGAGCGAGCAAAATACGAGCATGCGTAAAAATCACCACATGTGAAAGGTGACACACGACAGGGAGAGAGAAAATGAGGGACTACATGCAAAGCCCAGGCTTTTGACTTTTAAGCGCTGCTCTCACAATGCTCTTCCACCACGCACCAGCCACTATCAACACTTGATGTTTACTGATGACAATAGCATTGACAGCTCAATGAGAGACGGAATGCCATTTTGTTACACTTAATTGATTTGAAAGGCGATACAAACTTCACACACCAAAATCAGTTGGCCATGAAGGGTCAAGAGCTTGGACTTTGTCTGTAGTCCCTCATTTTTCTCTCCTGCCGCATCTTGTTTTTCTCGCAAGAGATAATTTTCATGGGTGCTCGCATTTCACTTGCTCTACTATCAGGTACCATCCCTGAGGGAAAATGAGGTACTACTCTTAGTCTGGTAATTAATTCAAACTATGTCACAGCTCAGAACATCCTTACTTAAAAGTTCACTGACTCTCTCCAAAACAGTATGGCAGGTCCTAAGCAGTTATGGGTATGAACAAATGTTTTTCTTACACGTATTCTTCAAAAAGCATGTGCCATTCTTTACGATTTTTGTATATTGCTGCTATCTTCCTGAGGCATTTTATATAATTAACTAATTTGTATTCACACAAACAATTACAAACAATCAGTTTTACAGCTGGGGGTAGAACCCGCATTTTCGTATGGCGCCCTCTTTCTGTATCTAATACACCGGTTGGAGATTCTATGAGGACATTTTTTGTCATTTTTATCAAGTCTTTGGAATTTTTTGGTGGCCAGATAAATAAATACATTCAAATTATTTGGCTCACTATATTGTCTATGTTCAAAAATTCGAGGGTTTGCCCTCAACGAGACTTCTATTTAAATATTAAAGTTGCCGTTGTAGGTATTAAAGACGTGTAGAATGCAACTTTACCTTTAACAGTGAATTCTCGTATTTAATTCCTAGCAGTGACTTCTGATCGATCTCGATTTCTACCCTGTCCAGCACAATTAAATCGACCAATGCCGCACATACAGCACTGCTCGTAGCTCCATTGCGCCGTCCACTTCACCATCCTTGGACTCTTGCCAAAGCAGAGCGTACGCTTGTGTAAGATTCAGTTGGCTTCGCTTGGTCTCCTCCTTAACCTCCTCCTTGTTGAAGTGAATGGAGTTCACAAACGTGACTACTGCTTCGGTGAGTTTATCGCAAATTTGATACATATAACCAGCACCAGCAGCACCAGCCGCTCCCGCACCGTAAGCCATTTTGCCTAAAGAGAATCACGCCCTCTCTGCTTGGTACACAGTCATTACAATTCACCTGACACACGCTCGCAGTCTGATTGTTTTCTTTGTGTATGCAAATTAGGTGGGGACTCTGGAGTATTAAAATTTCAATATGTTTGCGAGAGCAAACACAATATTGTCCGTACGTAGCGGAGCCTAGCGTCTGCAGCAACTCCGGCGGCCATTATTGTGATCAGAGCAAAAGCGAAAACTTGGGAACCGGTCTTGATGCGCATGCCTCAGTGAATTTTGTGAATTTTGTGAAAATGTAAGTGAAAATGACAGCCCTCGAGAAAGCCTAAACTTTATTCTTTCAGTTGTACACACGATCGTCGGTTTCCACTTCACTTCACTTCACTTATTTATCTGGCGCGTAGGAGGGGGGGGGCTCGAGGGGTTCGAAAGAACCCCCTTGGCAGGTCAATTTGTCAATGCAATTGCAAAAGTTTGCTTTACGAAACGGAATAGTCCTGTTGTGAGTTGATAAGATTTATAAGTAAGTAACCCATGTTGTGTCCCCAGTTTATCCTAGTGACCTACAATCTTGGACAAAATAAATGGAAAACCTAGACCCCCCCTCCCCCCCAAATCAAGGATGGGAAAATGGCGCGTTTTTGCCCTTCGCGCGCCTTCATCCTTGATTTGGGGGGGATGGGGGTTTGCTGTTCCATTTTATTTTGTCCAAGATTGTAGTATTATATGTAGTCAAAATAATCCCACCATTGAATATATTTCCTTAGCTGTTTATGAGAATTCGGATTGACGGCCGATCAAGAACAGAAATAATGCGGGCAATTTACTTTCTCTTCGCAGTTAAAAATTTTCATTGCTTGTTCGAAGTGATTAGTGTGTCTTTCTACTCGTGTAACCTTTGTTTATGCGAGTTTTTATATCGCATTTGCTGAATGAAAATGATATAAATCCAATCTTTGAGATGATCGAAACTCGGCATTTAGACACTTCAAACAACACTACAGTAATCGGAGAAGTTCATCTTCTTAATCTGATCATCATGAGCAACAACTTTGCATGTGCACAACGCTTTTTGTACATTTCTTTGCCCGTTTTTGCACGACTACGACCTGAAAATGCCTAATTTTGCGTTTTATGGAGGACGTAAACAAACAACGACGAAATTTAATTTTTCTTTCTCTAACTTGGATATGTTCCTTAGGAATTCAACTCCAGGAGGGCTCGCCTACATTTGAAAAAGTAAGTGGGCAGGAATAATTGCGATAAAGACTGAAAGAACGCAAATTCACTTTTTGAGCGACGTTCTCATTGCCGTCGCTTTGTTGAATGTTAAAGTCCCTATTTTCTGTGGATATCAAGTGAATCCCCTTACTAAAAAAAAACAACTATCTACTGAATTACTTTGTGTATGAATCATTTATGTGTCAAAGTCATTGTGGAGAATGGAAAAGAGTGCTAATCTCTACAAAGGAAGGAAAAGCATTGACTGTCAATATTGATTAGGGTGAAACCCTGAGAATAGTCATTAGGGTTAAGCAGGGTTAAGCACTGATCAATACTGATTAGGGTTAAGCGCTCACTCGAACGGTTAGCTGGTTAGCTTCTATTCAGGGTTAGGGTTGTTGCGACATAGCTTCAAATCAAACCCTTGCTCACCATCGAATCCTTGGTGGTGAAGAGGTTAAAGTGATTTCAGAGTTCATGCTCTGTTATCGAATTCGCTCGTGCTAACCTGAATTTTTCTTTTCCTTAAAAATTGAAGAGACTTAGACCTGTTTTTCTTTTTTATCCTCGATAAATTCACCACCATTTGTGGCGCGTTACAACATTTTTGACGTTACGAAAGGAGATCAAAGGATTACTACACCCTACTTATCAGAGAAAAAGCTAAACCGCCCAATATTATTCAAAAGTTTCAGAGTAACTTTCATTTTAACAGTGACCATCTGAAGCAAATATTTAAGCTGCCACACTCTATCGTTGTCGAATCGTATGTTGACCTTCCAGTACAAAGTAGTGAACTCAATTCTTTTACACAAATACAACGTTAATTGTATAAAATAGGTTTTAGAACAAATGATTTATGTACTTTCTGTGGCAATCAAACCGAATCATTAACCCATTTGTTCTATCACTGCTCACGTTCCAAACATTTTTGGATTGAATTTGAATTATATTGGTGCCTTATTTCGAATCAACGGATTCGTCTCCGCTTAGAAAATGTGCTCATTGGAATTTTGACAGAAAATGCCGCTTGCCCTTTACTTCAATTGTTGAATTATTTTATAATTATTGGAAAACTCTATTTGTGGGACTGTACTGGGATCAAACAAATCCTTCCAAACATTTATGGATTGAGGGCGAAGATCATCGCTAAATATGAAACAGAAAAAAAAAAAAAGCAGCAACAAAGAATTCTTTAAAGAGAAAGTGGATACTGACGCCTTATTTAAGTTAACTGTTAACTGCCTTAACTCCGTATTATTTCATTGCCCTTTTGCTTCGAAAAAAAAAAAAAAAAACGTTTTTACTGTAGCTTCGAGCTCTTTCACCATATTTGGTTACAGCAGCCTAACAGACGTTATCCAAGATCTCGTTCAATATTCAACACGGCCGGGGTATTTGCAGAACGACAAAAGACTGAAGTTGAGTGATCAGGGTTGGGAATAGACCTTGTCACGGTTTTCGAAGCCATCTTGACGAGTAGGCAAACGTGTGAGAAGTGAGAAATTAAAAGTGTTTGTATGAGAATCTAATGTCGAATGATTTCCGTAAAACGGCTGTTCCGAAAAATATGACTTGTAAACTAAAGCTACAAAACAAAGTACCTAAAATTTTTGGGCGTACCTGCGCTTAAATTTCTGCAGAGGCTTGCTTTTAGCTTTTCCGTATATTTGTCTCGAATTTTTCCCGGGACTTTCTTACAGACAAATGTATAGAAAATTTTAAAAAGTGGTTCTAGGTCTTCTAGCGCATCTACCGCCCTCAAATTTTTTTTAGTAGATTCCTTAGAGTGAAGCTTTAGTTTACAATTTTATTTTTTTTCAGAACCGCCATTCTACGGAAATTATTTGACATTAGATTCCCATACAAACACTGTAATTTCTCACGCGTTTGCCTACTCGCCAAGATGGCGTCGAAAACCGTGACAAAGGTTATTGAGTAAATCAAGCTCCACTGTACTTAAGGGCAAAATAAAAGGCAGCTTGATTCACTCAGTTTCGGCCAAAAGCTAATCACTAAACGGCAGTGTTATTCTTCTTTCGGCGGCCGGTGAGGGTTTTGCTAGCCTGCATAGCAGGCGTAGCGTTTTGCTAGAAACCCTGCCGTTTTCAATGGGTTCCTCTCCGTGATATTGCGACAGTTATAACGTGACACAGGCCCTGAAATCACAATGGCTGCGGCCGCACTTGAGGACGTAACCGAGTTATTTCCAATTAACTAATTAAAGTTAAAGCTTTTCTTTCTTAACACAATTGAGTTATGACGTTAAAGTCGACCTATTTTTATCAGTAATACTATCCCGGTTAACTTGCTAACTGCGGCCGCAGCCATATTTTTTTTACGTCTCAGTTCAAACTTTTTTTTGATTTGTAAAATCAAACTACAAAACCGGGGTTCGCAGTTCCATTCTGAGCCCCTTGGACAAAAGTGAAAAACACACATCAGACCTAACAGTTCAATTGAATTTATTTGCTTCAATTAATGTTTGTTAATTTGCACCAGTTGTGAGTTTAAGTATTCTAGATTGATACTGACACCTCAAATTTTCGCAATTTGCTACCTAACCTTTCTCATTGACGTAATGCAATTAAACTGAAGCCAAGTAACCGCGATGAGATTTATGATAAAAAGCTTTAAATCTATTTTGACCTCACTTTCTTCCAAAACCAAACTGATTGTTTTTTGTTTAACGCTTAAATTGACAATAACATCTCCTTATTTATATCAACTAGTGTAAACTCTTAGATGTTACAACAAGTTCCACAAATCAAACAGCGACAATAAGAACGATACACACAGCAGATAGTAATACCAGTAGTATGGTAAATGGGGCAACGCTTCACACCTGCAACATGAGTAAGTGGATAAAAGCAAGTAAACCTTTATTTAAGAAGAAGTATTCATAGAAACTTATTAAGGACACTCTCAATAAAAATGAATAAATAAAAAAATTGAAATTGTTCTAAAAGTAGAAATTTTAAAAACACGAAAAAAGGTTTACGGAGTAAAAGTTATTCACGTGCAACAAAATATGCAAGTGTGATATGTAAAATAAAAAAATTGGTTTATTTTTTTCAATGTCTTAATGAAAAGGAAGGAGATTTTCCTGTGAGTCACGAAACATATCAAGAATACCCCCGATCTTCGAAGTTTTTAGCTTAGAAGTTCTTTTTCAAAGTTATTTACTCTGGTTAAACAAGTGAGACTTTGAGCGCTTGAAATTGGCGTTTCTAAATCCGTCAGACAACAAACTGGCACAACATCAACAAATTTAATATTCATTCAAAAATATTTCGCCGTTTCTGATTGCTTTGAAACCCCCCTGGTAATTATTATTCATAACCAAATGGCGCTGACAAAATTTAAAGGAAGGAGCAATGTTGGCTGGTATATAATACCACCGATACATGTATACAATCGCAACCTTTGATTCCCAGGCAGCGCGCGGTGGCCTAGCTGTTTTGGCATGAGTGAACTCAAGAAATGGCGAAACAGATCACGGCTATCAGAAGACGAAACAGCCGAAATGCCGACTTAATTTGAACGGAAAAATGCAAGAATACGTAAAAAAGTATTGCTGTTCGATGGATATAATCTACTTTTGAGGAGTATCTGCAAGGAAAAACATCTGGCTCAAATTCCTAAAAACTGGTGAGGAAGAGGGAAATATTTTAAAGGAAGTCTACGAGGAGGTAAAAGTTGTTAAGAACTTAGAAATATTTAAATCAATATTAAAACAGTTATTGAATCTGGGATTTCGTATGATATGAAGAATTATGCAGATCTCGGCGGCTGTTATCCACATAGCCCGAATAACAACTTCCTCAAAAAAAAAGAATTGTTGACCAACAACTGTGCTTTGACGCATGCCCAATCACACCATGGTTTCTCTAAATTTCTTAGATTTGAAGGTGATTTTTCATTGACTGACTTAGGGACTTATATCCAACAACATTAATGGCCGGCCTACGAGTGGGGTTGAATGCTACAAGATTTGTCGCCCCCAACAAAACAAAAACGTATATAGTTGTCAGACCCTTCCTCTCTTTTGCTGGACTGAAACAAGAGCTAGAGAAGGAAGTGAAATTGTAAGTTGTTTGAAGATGTTTTTTTTTTTGCCAATATTTCTTTTCTCAAGTTCCATTTGTACTTCAAGACATTAGTTTTTCAACTTGACTTCACTGAAAACAAAAAAAATTTTAGTGTTTTTTTAGCAATGACTAATTGACTGACACACCTTTGTTGTTCTAAACATTACACTAGCTAATAAAAAGTGGAACACTTACGTTTAACACTTAGGGTCAACGGCGTTGTCTTTTTGACGCGATAAATGGGCAGCTTGGCACAGAGACGCTTCATTTCGTCACCAGTCCGAGCGGTCAGTGACAGTAGAAACGACGTCGTATTCACTGTTCGTCTCATTTCTGACGATTGTCGTCGGCGCTCTTTTTTTGGTGGGGTAACAAGAATAAGAGAAGCCTAAATGTTCTTAGTAACCTTCACGCACAGAAGATGTTCAGTGTATACTAAACGAAAGCTCCGCTGTAAACATTAACCTACTCCCACCCTTCGAATGTTTAATCGCCTGTGGCTAAAAAAGCCCTTATTTTGAGAAAAAATACCTGCAACTCGAAAACTCAGAAACTTAATAAGGGGGAAAGTTGGTTCTCGGCCATCCAAGAAGTTTATGAAAAAAAAAAAGAAGTCTATCCCAGAAAAGTTGATAAGGGTTAGGACTTCCTGGTTGCTGCTTTATTAAGTGGGATTAACATGCTTGTCGAAATATTTTCAATACTAGTTGAAAACTTAATCATTCGCATTTTCGTAACGACAGTCAAATTTACCACCCAAATTTCAATTCTATTTCCGCATTAAAACACCGTAGGAACGTAAATATCCTAATGAAAAAGAATCTCACTTGAATTACCTGGTCATAAATTGACGAGGTCAATAGGTTTGGGTATATTTTCAGTGATTTCACTCAGAAAACAGGCAGCAGAAAGTCGTTGTATGGTCAAGTTCTACAACAAAAGGAAAAACATAAACAATGTTGCTGGTGATGTCATGATTCACAAAAAATTTAAGGGAAACAATGAATAAAACGAACAGGTGTAAAGTCAGATTAAAACACCGATATAGACAGATAGTTGGCTGGAGCGAGAGAGTACGCAAGCAATTATGCGAATACTAATCGAGTTGAGAAAACTTTCAATCAAATCAATTAGACACCTGATTTGACTAGTCCCAGATCCAAA